>JAOTOL010000613.1:0-94617 GCA_034440575.1 Imbricaverruca yamaguchii | reverse complement strand
CCCATGCTGAGGCGGATGAGATCGTCATGTGCTGATATCATTGTGCGGCGGTGCCGACATCTGCATGCATGCATCTACTGCATGTTATTAATAGTAGCATTGTGAACTGGAAAATCATTACAATAGTGCCGATAGATAAAGGCGACGATGCTAAGCGGTGCAACTATCGACCAATGTCGATATTGCTGGTCGTGAGTAGGCTTTGTGCGCTTACAGTATGTACAAAACTGACGCAATACGTACTTAGTCTGCATATTATATTCCGTCAACAATATGGCTTCATAAAGTCATAAAGTCATAAAGTGTTAAGGCTTAATAAGGGCCACAAGGGCCCATCTGGGTCAAGCCTGTCTAGAAGATATTAGAAAGTACATGTTCACACCTATCAATTCCAAACCCATGCAATCCAAACCTGTGCCACCACAGCCAATCTCATCAGTATGACATCGCAAAGGAAGTTGCCAAATCCACTGCTAGGTACACCCCATATAGTACAACATAATACTAGCATAATGTTATACCCTATATAGCTAGTGAAAATACTCAATATCCCATGCATCAGAAGTTAGAATTCAAAAACAACATTTTCCTGTCTAAAAAATTTATCCACCCTACTTTTAAAGACATTCAATGAGGGACTCCCCACTGCATCAGCAGGCAGCCTATTCCATTGGTCAACAACCCTTTGACTGAAGACCTGTTGTCGTTTAACTGTCCTGCACCTCATTTTGTCTAACCTGAATTGATGACCCCTATGGGATACTCTAAACTGCAGAGCATCATTCAAATTGACCTGATCTAGCCCTCTAACAATTTTGTACATTTCAATCATGTCTCCCCTTAATCTCCTATACTTGAGTGAGTACATATCTAATGCATTAAGCCTTTCTCCATATTCTAAGTTACTTAATCCACTGACGAGTCTAGTGGCTTTGCGCTGGACTCTTTCTAACATATCTATATCCTTTTCTAGGTAGGGGCTCCATGCTTGTACAGAGTACTCCAAGTGGGGCCGCACATATGCTAAGTACAGCTTTTTCATGACTTCCCTGCTCTTATATTTCACACTTCTATTAATGAGTCCCAGCATTCTGAGTGCCCTATTTCTAGCTGAGATACATTGTTTTTCTGCTTTAAGGTCTTTTGAGACCAACACACCTAAGTCCCTTTCCTCTTCAATAACATCCAGTTCCCTCCCTCCCATTTTATAACTGAATGTCTCGCCTGCAGACCCTATATGCATAACCTTACACTTATCATAGTTGAAAGTCATCTGCCATTGATCAGCCCACTCTTTTAGGTCGTCCAAATCTAGTTGAATATTACTAGATTGATCTCTGCTGTTAGCCACTCCTACCAGCTTGATGTCATCAGCAAATTTGAACACTCTATTCCTCAGCCCTACTTCAATGTTGTTCACAAAGATGATAAAGAGGAGGGGCCCTAGAACAGAGCCCTGTGGCACTCCACTCAGAACATCTTTCCAACCAGATTTACATCCATTCAATACTACCCTTTGTTTCCTTCCCTGCAACCATGCTTCAATCCAATGTAGAACTTTTCCTACAATCCCATGTTGTTGTAATTGATGAATTAACCTTCCATGTGGAACTTTATCAAAAGCTTTGCTAAAGTCCAAGTACACAACATCCATCCTGCTTCCGCCCTGACCTATCGACGAAGGCGGCAGTGCTTGCTTGAGCTGTAGTATATGCGACTAGCAATGTTGACAAAGGTATGATGATTTCATTAGTCACGGCAGACACCTCAAAAGCATTCGACAGTGTTGCGCACTGCCTCGTGGAGAAGCTAGGGTGGTACTGCATCGACAACCAGTGGTTCGCCGCATGGTTTAGCAATGGCATGCAGTATGGGTGACACGTCTATGGGTGACACGTCTATGGTGACACGTGTCACCCATAGGCCCTATGGGTGACACGTCCACGTTCAAATGATTCACGTTCATCCACGTTCAAATGGACCCAGGCAAGGTTGGAATTCTGAACTCACACGGTGTCGAGAATAACCACTTTTATCTTGGCATGGCGCTTTTGTCTTACAACACATTACGCATTTCATCGAGTGGCAATTTATGGAGGTGTCCAGACGTGTGAAAATGCTATGTAGCCTGACAATAAGTATGAAACAAATAGATGAAACCAAAGTGTTTCTGAATATGGACAATAAAAAAGCTATTCAAGTTTACCAAAAATGTTGGTATGATCTAGCACACATGTTAAATACTGTATTTTTTAGCAAATACTGCCTTTTTAGCTTCAATTAATTACCGACAAGTAATGAGTACATGATACATGATGGTTATCTGAAGAACTGGATACATGACTATATGAGAGATATTGGGTAATAAAACACCTCTCGAAGCCAAAACTGCATACAGATCAGTGGTCACCCCTGAATTGTCGCCGCTTTCATTCACACCGATGTCTTGTCGATCCAGCGAATTCGACCAGTGGGCATTTGGTCGCTGTCATATGCGTCGTAGATAATTCACGATGCAACGCATGTACGGTACGTAGGCTTCGGTTGTGAACAATATGGGTTAGAAAAAAATAACTGATATACCTCGTGAAGGAAATGTGGATTTCAGCAGATTATAATCAGATTTATCACGTCGAAATCCAAGCTATTTTTGCACACGAAATGCATTATTTTCGGGTGAAGAATAGAGCACGGGACATGGCACAGAGAATGGAGTCGGAAAGGAGAGCGCGAGTGACAGCTTTCAAGTGTCCAAATCTGCGACAAGTGACATTTATTAAGCTGCCTTTGAAATCCAACACCAATCCAGCACCTGCGAATTAGACAGCACATGTCAGACTGTTGCAAGCAGCTCACCACTGCTTAATCCATGATTCCGACGGAGGGAGGGTGGGCAGGTCAAAACGAAGTGTCATAGATTAGGAATCAAATTGTGAGGCACTGAAAATTAGCACTAAAAATAAGCACTAAAGATTAGTAGCGGAGTACAACCTAAGCATACATGGGAGAAAAATATAACTTGCAATGTCTTTATAACCATTGAAGGTTTTTTTAAATGAAGTACTAATATTTCAAGAAATTTCCAACGTTTCGGATTTCGTGATCAATTGCTGGGATTCGGTGATCATGTCGGAAGCACGAGGCGTCGGCAATCTAGTGGAACAATATAACTTTTGAATATACAGTCGAAGAACGTTTTGTTTGTTTGTTTGTTTATTTATTTAGCTCATCATAGCACACATAGCATGAACAATTTTGCGATTGGCACAAAAGACCAAAATGATCTTAATTCGAGGTGCCTCTCGCAACAACGTTTCCATCCAATAAAACTTGACCACCGACACGATGCGACAATCGCCGCCCGCCCCGCCAGCACGCCCGGGCCCCATCGTCACAAAGTATGCACACATGTGTGGTACTCATATTGCGCCCGCACCAGGCAGCACCTGGTTAGTTCTGTATGTTAATTTTTTGTGTTAAAGCGTTTTGTGTTGATAAGAAACGTCTGAAATGCTAAGGCTACACACAGCTGAAGGTTCTTACCGAGACCATTTCCAAAAATGAGCGTTTGTGAAATCTTCTTTTCGGTTAAGTTAGTGAACATATCTGTCGTGTTTCTCAGTTTGGTAAATATAATATTTATATGGTAAGCATAAAGAGGACAGTGAAATATGAAATGAATTGCATCTTGTTTGGAATAGCCGCATGAGCATGATGGGTCATGTAGAGGATTGACAACAAATGTGTCTGCGTTTAGTTCAGTGAGGCCCATCCTGAACCTTGCATGCAGCGTGTTGCCTGGTTTCGTACCGAGACAATAATATTGTGGTGGTATCGTGGCACCTGTGCGACCCATAATTGCCCTCTTGAATTTATTGATGTTTTGTTCATACCTCAAATGTTCAGGAAGATTGTTCCACACCTTTGTTGTAGCCAGGAAAAACGATTTTTGGAACAAGGCGATTCTATTTAGCGGGACTGTCAGTGTAGTTGAATTTCTGAGACGCCTTCCTGTAACTGTATGTCGTGGTTCAGTAACTAGTTTTCTAATATAAGTTGGTAGACCCGGACCTGCGTGCTTGATTTTGTGGAACAAAAGAAATTTATGAATTTCTCGCCGTGTTTTTAGCTCATCCAAACCCAATTTCGGTCTAATTTTTCCGGATGATGTTCTATATAGTGCACCTGTGATTAATCTAGTTGCTCTTTTTTGTAATTTCTCAAGTCTGAGTGCATCAGATATTGTTATATGTCCGTCATATATAGTATCTGCATAGTCAAACAGAGGCCGAATGTAAATTTTATACAAGTTACAGAGGATTTGTTTGGGAATCTTACTTGCAGCAGGATAAAGGGGGCTTAGTGCACAATTGACCTTTAGGATAATATCGTTTATGTGACTATGGAAGCGCAAGTCGGAAGAAAATGTAAGGCCGAGGTGTTTATGATTTCCTATGATTTCCTAAGCATAGTCTAAGCCTCCCATTCTGAGATTTAGCGGTTTACTGATACTCTTACATGTGAATCTTTGTTGGATCGTTTTTGCCGCATTAAATTGTATGCCCCATGTTGTTCCAAATTTGTGTATAATATCGAGATCTTTTTGAATCGATTGTTGTGCTTCTAGTGAGCCTTGTATATGTGAAGCGTAAAGCGACGTGTCATCAGCGAAAAAAAGGATTTCATTTGTAATCATGTCTGCCAAGTCATTTAAATATATTAATGCCAAAAGGGGTCCCAAGACAGAACCCTGTGGGCAACCCGCATTTATGGTAGTTGGTGGTGAAAGGCTGTTTCCTACCCTTACACGTTGTTCCCTATTATGTAAGTATGATTGCAGCCACATCAATGCAGTGCCGTCAATCCCACAATGGTTTTTGCACTTAAAAATAAGCCCTGCATGCCATATAGTATCAAAATATTTTTGTATGTCCAAATATATACATGTAAAGTCAAGATTTCGATCTAAAGATGAATATAACGTATGTGTCAAGTAGAGCAACTGTAGTTGGGTCCCATGATATGGACGGTAACCACTTTGCCTTTCAGAGAGTATATTGTTATCAGTTATGTGTGAATAAATTCGTTTAAAAACTAACTTTCCTAGGATTTTGGACAAGCACGATAAGAGGCTAATTGGCTTATAATTTGTGGGATAAAAGCATGATCCTTTCTTTTTGAATATGGGCGACACATTTGCTTGTTTCCATTCCTTGGGGAAAACTCCAAGTGATAACGAATTGTTGAATAATTTAGTAAGGGGTTCGTAGATAAGAATAGCAATTAGTTTAAGCAGCCTGGGAGGTATTTCATCGGGTCCTGTCGATTTATTTGGATTTAGATGGTTGAGTTGCTGAAGAACTTCATTTTCAGTAACTTGCATTTCTGCCAAACTTGGAATGCTATGATTATTTTGTGCGTCCATAGAAGGTAGTTGCAAGTTATTAGGCGATTGGGATTGTTTCGCAAAATGGGCGTTCAAGAGTGTTGCCTTCGTAGCTTACAATCGTCTATGAAACCTAAACTGATCCACCTTAAACTTTACTTCAATTACTCATAGTTCCTCAGTTGGACACGGTCATGTCGTGTGCGTTGGTAGACGCACACCGGCAGATGCTACGCCAGACGTTCAGCAATGACACCATCATTGGAGGGCCCCCGAGCCTTGAGGCCTCAGTCGGCGCGATTTTTTATCCGGTGCATCCATTGTAAGCCTCAAAGCATATTTTTATAAACTCTGCTCGATATTTCAAGGGTCCCCTTGTTTTTTATTGATATAAACTGAACCATTCCGGGACCCTGTGCAAGCTATGAGGCCACGGTGCAATTTTTCTGCTTCCATCGCGATTTTTCGGGAGGATGGGTCTGACGATTTTTGGGTTCTGGTACGATTGTCTTAGGCTGCGGCGCGATTTGTTTGGAGCCCAGCAAGGTTTGTTTGAGCACTCACTATCGCCGTTGTGGGGTCGGGCGATATTTTTTCAGGGGATTCCCAGCGTCATTGTTTTGAGGTGGGGGTTTAGGCCTGCATCGACTGCAGTGGACTGAGCTTTGTTTTGAGGTGAATGGCTCACTTAACCTAACCACAAGATACCGTCTCAGTCTCCGTAACACCCAACCCTACATCTTGTATTGCAATGTTTTGCAATGTCCTTTTCGCAGCGTTTTAAAAACAAATTGTGATGCCTATGATTATGAAAGTACTGAAGCCAATGTATTACGAGTCGCTACACGCCATGGCCTAAGAGGATCAAAATGGCACAGTCCAGGTGGCAGCTTGCGAGGTTTCCATGTAAACACATGAAATAAACGTGACAACAGTAGTAGGGGAGACCGGGTCTAGTTGATGCACGGGATTGTTGATACAACACCATTCTCTCCAAAAGCATGAAGCCGGTTGTCATTGCTACTGTTGCACATGTTGCTACTGACACCCTCATCTCGCACAAAAAACAAACCCGAGTCCTTTCGACTTCTGACTGCGGAATGGTGACGATGTGACACATTTGTGGACCGAAAGTAAAGTTTAAATCCCTTTGCTTCACCCTTAATTTCTAATTTGTCGCCCACTTGTTATTTTTTGAAGTGTCGGCTATCATTACTATGTTCTCCCAACTTTGCGACTGTGAATGCGTTTAAATTCATGATTAAAATGGACTGAAAGTAAACATTAAATCCCTGATATATTACTCAAATTTTATTCCATTACATAAATTTAATCCAAGTTCTTCCTGGGGTTGCTTTATGAGGCAGGGCTCTGTTGCTAAGCAGAGCTCGTTGCGTGAACCATGACCTCAACACCCGATCAATGAATTCCAGTTCAACGGCGGAATTTGGGCCGAAGGTTTGAATTGCCGTCAATGCACCGACACGGCGCCCGATAGCTCGTCCCAGGCCTTATCGGGCCGGCTGCGAACTGACATCTCCTCGCTACGTCTCCAAAATGATGAATTATGTTGAGTTTCGCCAAGGTTGTGTCAACTTGATTCGGTTTCCCCTGCCCAATGATTGCAACAATGACGTCTTTACAGTTTGCTTCACCTCAAGCGTAACAATTGTTGCTCTTGAGGTGAGAAGGCTGTAGCGAGAGAGAAGAACATGAGCTAATCACGCGACGTCACCAGATAAGTACAGTAGATGCTATCCTAAAGTACGCCCACACATCCGAAAAATTAACCTGACTTCGGCCGCTTTGCTTTAGACACGGGGTATTTTTAAAACATTTTTTCCCAACTGTAAAATCAAGCATGTATTTGGAAGTTGAGAGGGCCCTGCCTTCCCAACTTTGAAGTTGGAGTGGCAGTTTCCCATACTGGCATCACAGTACCTACACCAATGATGCATTTCACCTCATTAAACTTAAAAATTCAATAAGTAGTACTGATATCAGATTACTTCCTGAACGATCTCCACAGCTTGAATGAGCTAATTCTTGCTTTATTTGTGGTTAATAAGATGCATTTCAAGGCATAAATATACATAATTATTGATCTAATTTTTCTGACTATGGAATGTCCACAAGAAAGTGAAAGCGGCACGGAGATAAGTTTTTTTTCGTATAACGCGCCACGGAAATGAGTCGCGTTTTTTGTTTTCACCGTGAATATACACGAAATCCGTTCCCGAAAATCCCTCTTGGGGGACAGGATTTCAGCCCACACTGAATTAGAAGTTACTAACTGGCAAGTCTGGCAAGCGTTTTCAGTGGACGGCAAATGCTACTCTGCGCTAGTTAAGGTAGAAATTCGAATTATCACGGCCCATACAAAATGGGTAGCTGATTGCATGAGTTGGCTTAGATGCTGTACTAGCTGCATGTGCATGCGAGCAGCATGATTTCAAGCTTAATAATCCATACATTTTACATATCGTTCAGCACCTTGCCAATAAACATATGTGTATCGACCTTAAACCAGTCAACCACATCGGCCTTTGAATAAGCCGACCATCCGCTGGCGTCAGTTCCCAACAGCCCAGCCCCAAGCCGGCGTGGGAAGACCACGCATCAACTACCCCTCCCCTCCCCGACGACCGCACGATACAGTGCCTCACCCTCGCCGTACCGAGTGAGATGTGCACGTTGCCAGTGGCGTCTTCAGCTTGATCTCTAAGGACACTTACACATGACAGTGGCAGGGAAAAGATAATGAACCAACGGCGCAGCAGCATACAGATCTGAAGATACTGGACACGTTGACAAAATGATGAACAGTTCAACAGCTGTGTCCGCCACTGCAGTCGTCCGTTTCCCAGCCTGCACGTCTAAGCGCCCGACGTCGCAGCCCGGTTCATATTTCCCAGAGGAGGCGAGCTGGCCGCGATCTGAACGGCCAGCCTGCGTCTAAAGCAGAGCTGATCTAGAAATGGCTAACTAATGGCGATCTTGCAATTTCTAATGGAGCACTGAATCGATACAAAGCAAATGAGTGTTTCATATCAGTGATAAAAAGGCGTAAAATAACCTTATGCTCATAATAAAACAAAGACATAGATCCAAATTCCCACTGTATCTATTTCTGTCACAGGCCTTCCTCAACAGCAAACATTTTGCTTTAAAAAAATCACAAAAACACACGCCTAATGCACCTCATCTCGTGCCACCGCACAGTGAATCGCCTTCATTTTATATGTAACAATATCTACCTACTCGTAAAATACATACAATTTATGATCCGTGCTGTGTATTATGCATGTGTCAACTGCGGCTGCGGTTGTATTGCATGTGTGCTTTCGTCAGGTGGTGTAAGGAACTGGGTTTTCTGAGGGTCCAGGATGCTGTCATTGTGTTTAATGGAGGTCTTTTGGCCCTAATTTCAATTGGTTCGGTGATTTTGAGCTCAGCTATATCTTTGCAGACTTGCAGAGTAGATATGCTGAGTGTTTTAGAGTCCAAAGTGCTGCTCCCATGAGTGATTGTGAAGTGTTCGCCAAATGGGATATTAGCGGTTGTATTTTTAGCGTCTCCAAGTGCACATTAAGTCTGTCCCTGACAATGCTTTTTGTTTACCCTATATACGTCATGTCCCATGGTAGGCATAGCTGGCATGTTATAAGGCAGACGCTGTTCCGTGTGTTGCATCTGCTTTGAAGTCCTGCGAGACAACGGTGACACTTTTTTCTCCCAGCAGGACACGGGTGTTAGTTGAGAGCGGACTTGGCCAATGTTTCTGAAAGTGTTTTCCCACTCTGCAATGCCACACGTATTGATAGTTTTAAGGTTTTGATTGCCGCTGTTATTTTTTGATGAGCTCAACATCTATGTAGGGGAGGCTGACGAAAGTTGCGTTGTCTCTGGGGTCTGAACGTCGCGTTTGTGTATGTGCACTTCTCATGGGGTGTGCTACCTGAAACATTGCTCTTTTGATCATGCGAGGTGGTTTGCCAGAAACAAAGTGTCGATTTTTTGCATGCCATGAGTCTAGGCATTAGCATTAGGTCCGATACGCTTTGATCTCAATGTCTGTGCATACAAAACTGCTCTTTTTGTTTGGATGGGGTGTGCCGAGAAATATGGAAGGGCTATGGGTGCCGCCATCGGTTTTATGTATAGCTCGGTCATGTGATAATCGTCCTTGTTGATGGTCAGAAGTGTTTCAGGAAAGGTACTTGTTGTTTACTAGAATGGTCACTGCGCTCCATGGATAGCTTTATGGAGGGACGGAAGTTGTTGAGAAAATTGAAGTAATCCTGGAGTGCTTTTGATCCGTGTGTCCAAATACCCAGGACATTATCAATTTAGTGCATACATGTTGTGGGCTGGTGTTGATTTGACGTCAGGAGGAGTGTCTCAACTGCGTTCAAGAATATGATGGCCAGTGGTGGAGCAATCCGACTCCCCATAGATGCATCATGCATACACATACGGATCATACACTTTCAGGTGGTCTTATGTCAATGAGCAGATCACGACTGTGCCCATCGGGCATATGTGGAGGGAGCAGACACATACCCATCTCGTCCACAATACAGAGAGCATATCACGTCCGACCACTTCCCCCGTCCACAATACAGAGGGCATATCACGTCCGCCCACTTCCCCCGTCCACAATGCTACCAGTGAGCCTGGTAACCCGAGTGCTCGTCCCTCGCAGGCGACTCTCCCTCGTCGCACATGCGGTTCGCACATACCCTTCAGTTGGGTAACTGCGTAGTGGCATTGACAGCACGTTCAACATTGTATTCAAATTATGTCGTTGAACAGAAATGGTTCGATAAAATGGCGGTGTCATGGCATATGTAACAATCTCTGCTTAGCAAAGACGCTGATCACAAAATTTAATCGATGAAGACATTTGACTAAAAGTACAAAACACCGAATTACAACGGAGACTACAATTGAGTCTTTTCATCGTCCACTGATGTGCACGTCCAGGCTTAAATTTAAGAACCCCGAAGATAATTAGATGAATTTAGGCAAATTGCAGAGTGTATATTTCTTAATAATACTTATGGTGCAAGCAGTCAAAAGGGCATAGGAATGTCGATGGTGTGCGATGTACTCCATAGACGTCATGGTTGAGCTATGCAATCATTGGGGCATGCACAGTGGCGTACCTAAGGGAGGAAGCACTGGAGCAGTCCCCCTCTCCATGATAGGTTGTGGGCCCCAACAATTGCGTCTCGGTGCAGAAAAATAGCGTCACGCTACCTAAAAATCATGATGGAGTCCCTTACAATCGCGAAGGGGCCCACACACATCAATGGGCCCGCCAAAAAGTCGCGCAGGAGTCCCTAAAAAGAGGCTGGAGCCTCTCAAAATCACACCAAGGCCCCTAACAATCACATTGAAGACCTCAAAAATCGTCCCGGGACCCTAAAAATGAAGTTGGTAGCCCCAAAATGTGGGACCGGACTCGCGAAAATACTGTTGGAAGTCGCGCCGGGACACCGATAAGTCACGCAAGTGCCCCATGAAATTACGCAAAGGCTTTAAAAGGTGTGATTGTGACTCTGAATCTCGCCGAGGGCCAAAAAGTTTATCCGTGGCCCCGAAAATGACGCTGGACCCGAAAAAGACTGTTCGGGCCCTCGAAATCACACTGGGTCCGAGAACGTCGGGCCGTAACCTCTGATAATCGCACTGGGGGCACAAAAAGTTGGATCGGGCCCCTGAAAACCACGCTGGGAGGAGAAAACGTCGCACTGTGGTCCTTGAAAATCACGATGGTGACTGCTCGCATGCCAACAAGCTTGCACCGAACCAGACAATTTGTGCCGGGAGAGCCAACTTAACACTGGGACCCAGATAAGTACAACACGATTTGAGAACTAGCGCCAAATCCCCCCTCAAAAACATATCGCGCTTTGGCGCACTTTGGACCAAAAATTCATGTCGCTAGTCATATAAATCCTGGTCGGGTCATCAAAAATTCCCCTCAGGGCTCCCAAAAGGTTGCGTCGGCGGTCCCAGCTAAGCACAGCGTGGCCCCAAGATCGCATCGAAACCCGACAAAGATCAAGCCGGATCCCTTCAAAAAGAGATTCATAAAAATGTATGTCCGAGCCAGGAAAATCGCTCCTTAGCTCAAACATACCACCAGATGCCTTAACATATCGCATACGGCACCTAAAAACGCACCGGAGGTTAAAAAATCGTCATGTGACCCCCCCCACACACACAAAAATATGTCGCCGGTGGCCCGAAAAAATCAGGCCGTGGCTCGGACTTTGCATAATTCAGGAAAAGTCAACAAAAAATTGTGTCGAGCCTAGAGAACTGGCGTCGTATTCCCCCGGAACCATGCGCCTGGACCTGAAATGTCGCAGGGGGACTCCAGGACTGGAGCCCCAAATATCGTCTTGGGATCCCACAAAATGTGAGCGAGGAACCACAAATAAGCACAGGGGGATCCTAAGAGCGCAACTGGAGAACAAAAATGCACCTCGTCCTCCAAAGCGTACCGACTCTGGTAAAAGTGGCGGGGTCTTCAGAACCATATACATTTACAAAAAATATACACGAACACTATTCAATTATGTTTGCCTGCCAATATTTGTCTGCCAGATACCGAATAAAGAATGTTCAGCCAGCGATCACCCGTCTTTTCTGCTTTTAATCCTTTCCATTTATGCCTCCCCCACACACATGCACTTAGCGGAAGTTGACGAAATTTTGATTAAACAGCAATAGTAATGGTTTCACTCGCACCAGGGAGATAAACCTAGTATAAAAAAATCATCCATCAGTCGTTAAAAGAGTTCTAAGTCAGGCAAGAAGTGTGAATTTGAAAGTACTTATATTGTATAGTCCTTTTTCAGCATCACATGCTGCTGTTAGTCGCCTACCCCCATCTCCCTTAACGGCGAAAGTTGTTTGTTCGCTCTTGAAATTCTCGGGTTATCTATCCAAAAGTGCTCAATCGCGGTATTTTGCGAGATTCCTGGGTGCCACCCTGCTGTTGACTCTGACCCTTCCACTTTTTGAGACGTTCCTACACCTATGATGACTTGCAGCATATTTAGTTGTAATTAAAGAATAATTGAGCAGGTCTCCACATCAGCTATTGTGCACAGATGCGCTACCTACATAGGGAATGGCATAAGATTAAGAAGCAAATAATTCTGAGGTGTTTTGATAAACTTGACCCAGGTGGTCCCTATTTAGGAATCGTAAGCATGTGCTAAGATTACAATAATCTTATATATTACCTCAAGATTTCAATTCGTTGCCATTTCCAACTGGTATATGGTTAGCAAAACTACTGTTGTCAGATATGCGATACAAATAAATTAAGATTTCCCATCCCTGCAATTGATTGAATCTATCATATCAAAGACCATATAATTGATGGCGGCCACCTTGAAAATGTCCGCCATTTTTGTCAAAGGTCGAATCTGAGATGCCCATATAGCAAAAAAAAATCATTGAGACGTAGCCTAGCTGTGCGCAAAATTTCATGACGGTATCATCTAACCCACGATACTTTCATGTATTGACAGTACCACTATGTCGAGAAGGGTAAAATCCCGCACTATCTATGACTCTTGGCCGGACCCTGGAATTAGAGGAAAAGATGCAGGGCTATAACCTGGCGTTGCAAAGCTGTACTTTGTCCCCAGAGACTCAAAGCATCAATCAAATTATTACAATTTGTGCCCTGCACTTATGAGGTTCAACTGCAATACATGCGGCTTCGGAGTTACCGTGTCGCAGGCGACACGTACCATGCAATCCCGGGTGAAAACTTTGGAACATGTGACTGCGTTACGATGAAAGATATCGTAAGCATACGCCCTTGCTCAATATCTACACATGTGCACTGCACCACGCAAGACAAGATGGCCTTGCTACTTCGATTCTGCTATTAGTGCTTGCTACGATAACATTATCGCTGTGCTTAGTTCCCAGTTAGTGTCAGATGTGCTCTGCTACAGATCAAGTAGAACATGAAGAGATGTGTCCCAGAACCAAGTAATCGCTAGATCTTAGTGGTGACAAGTGGTAATTCTCTACTCCACTAATGCCATGTTCACTCGTGATATAATATTGCTCGTTAGGAGACGGAGCATCAGATTTAGCTGCTCCCCAGTATCCTGAAATCCTAATGTGGAAGCCATCGCCTGCTTTATCCTCCAACGAACAGACTTCTTGAATTGATATCTATGAAGCTTCATGACATCCGATAAATGTTGTGAACTCTGAAGTGAAGAGTACATGTGTTTTCATCAGTTGTTTTGGTAAAGTGTCTTCTCAGCGTGACAAAAGCAACCGAGGTGTGCGCCATTACTGTCATCGCACTGCAATGCATACCTCCAGACTTCTCTGTAATATTCGGCTGCTGATGTCGGTCACCGGACCTCTCGTGTGCCGCCGAATAGTCGTCCATCCAGCACGTCTAAAATCGTGTTCTAGATAGCTGTGTTCATCTTGATTGATAGGTAGCTCGTGCAACAGTTCTACTACTTCAAAGGCAGGCAGGACTACAACATGGCGAAATATGGTATCTGCACTTGAAGACCAGACTAAACTGAAACCGTAGGTTCTGATAGATTCTTATCGATATAGTTCGGACACCGGGAAGCCCAGAAACCATAATTTATGACCTGTTTTCGAAATGGTACTTAGGCATCGTCCCAACATAACTCCGACCAGATCTTTATCATTGTATTCAAGAGTGCTATGCATAAACAGACGTATATGTGTGAAATATTTGTACGTATATTGAAACAATGTTCACGTTCCTATTTTAGTGACATAGGCATTACATTTCGACACGTGTGTACCGTCATAGGCACATGTTTGAAGACAACCTTGCATACATTAAAGTTTATTGAGCTCTCACGTCGAGACGCCATGACAGGCACAAGTTATCTTTGCCCATAGCCTTCCCTTCCTGAAGCTGTCTATCCGTCGCTGTCGCTGATAACCCACACCTTACTGATAATCCCACCGGGGAAGCATCCTTGGTCGTCCGGGTCCAATCAGCAGTACACTGGGTTTCGGGGAAGCTTTGGACATCAAGACTGGCTAATGGCAGATTGAAATTATGAGATTTGGCCTGGGTTTCGGGCTAGAGATAAGGTACAGAGAGACATGATCGGTGGCCGATGGACCGGCGCGTTTCCGAAGACCCGGTGTGTTTATTTACTGTCTCGGCGTACTTTTTATGATGATGTCACTTTGCGGGCCCCTGGATTCTTTGGGTTCTCATGACGTCTGCAGCTCCTGTGCGGTTTGAGGGCCCGGGCGCGTTTTGGCCCCGGTGTATTTGGGCTCCTAGTACGCTAATATAAGGTTCCAGCGCATCTGTATCAGCCCTATCCAGCGTTGTAACTCTGCACTGCAACTGTGTAGCTTTTCTTCTGGACTCACTGTGTTTTGGAGTCTCCCGGGATTTTGTTGGGTTTCCGGTGACTCAGGTCACTGCTATGATTATTTATAGCCCCCGATGGGATATTTGGTGTCCTCAACACAAATTTAGCCCCAGTTCGACTTTTGTGACATATTTTGAATACACTTCATGGCATGTTATGATAGAAGAACCATGGCGGTGAAGATTGGTACGATGAATTGAATTCTCATATTTTTTGGTTGGGTGTAGGGTTACATGCGAATATAGGTGTACAATAATTTTTGGGATTATTTTCTGTTTGCCGAGGAAATGTCATCGTGTAATGGTAATGGTAAATATTATATCAAGGTAGAAATTTATCAGGAAAATACAATAGCTGAATGCCAGTCCATCTTATCCCTAAGGAATGGGTGGATCGATGAATTATTATGGAGGCACATGTCCAGAAGGGAACCACTTAGCCTTTTTAGGGGGACCTACGGTTGAAAAAAAAATTGAGGGGCACACGCGAGCATTCCCGCAGGGGCGCATTTTCCTCATGGAGTGGCGCCCCTGGCTAGAATATTTGAGGCAGGGATACAGTCGGGTCTTCCAAGAGGAGCGCCTTTCCTTCAAAGAGGGAGTACCCCAAAGAGGGAGTACCCCTCTTATAGGGCCTTCTCCTATGGGGGCATATCTGATTCTAGGACAAGTGTACGTATGGCAGATGTACGTAAGCAAATGCACTTAAGCTCAGATGTACGTATTGCAATTGTACGTAAGCGCAGATTCACGTATGGAAAATGTACGTATGCGGAAGTGTACGTAAGTGCAAAAGTACGTATGCGCAAATGTGCGTAAGCGCAAATGTAAGTTGTATCCGTGCCTGCAGATAATCGCATTTGAACTACAAACAATCGCTCTTGGGCCACCAATATTCCCGTCACGCCCCCCCCCAAAAAAAAATTACCTCCCAGTCAGTGCCGCTCGTTTTACGCCCACAGGTAATGCTTGACTCATGACGACGGGAGGTCACGGTTCACAATGCTACTATTAATGGCATTCACTAGGTGTGGTCCAACAACAGTAAAAGCACCTTGAGCATCGTGATTCTGATGCTGTCAGCACTGCACGCGCGTGACGATCCGTCAACAACGCGGACACACAACGAGCGCTTGTTCAATGGTGTCATCCTGCCATCTAGCGAGAAATATTGTAACCTATGCTTCAGCGTTCAATCTGATGACATTCATTCCTTATTCAATGCCGTAATACCAAGACCGTGCTGCTACCTAGCGAGTGAAAGCTGAACTTATGCTTCTTGGACATCACAATTGAGAGTAGATCTTCTGAACAACCCAGTCCCGAAAGTAGATCCTCTGAACATACCGGACCAAGAGTAGATCCTCTGAACATTCCGTCCCGGGAGTAGATCTTGTGAACACCTCCGTCCTCGGAGTAGATCCTCTGAACATTTCCTGGAGTAGATCTTCTGAACATTTCCAGCAGTAGATCTTCTGAACAACTAAGGCCTATTTGTAGATCCTCTGAACAATCCGGTCGCGAGAGTAGGTCTTGTGAAAAAAATTATCCTGAAAGTAGATCCTGTGAACACATTCGTCTTCGAGTAGATCTTCTGAACAAACCAGTCCCGAGAGTAGGTCTTGTGAACACTTCCAGCTTTCAGTAGATCCTCTGAACATTTGCATTCGGGAGTAGATCTTCTGAACACTTGAGGCCTATTTGTAGATCCTCTGAACAACCCAGTCCCGAGAGTAGATCTTGTGAAAAGCATTCTCTTGAAAGTAGATCTTGTGAACACTTTCGTCTTCGAGTAGATCCTCTGAACAATGCAGTCCTGGGAGTAGATCTTGTGCACATTTCCTCCTCCAAGTAGGTCTTGTGAACATAGACCTTCTGAAAGTAGATCTTCTGAAAATAGATCTTCTGAACGTAGATCTACTGAAAATAGATCTTCTGAAAGTAGGTCTTATGAGCCTCACCCGCGAGATTATCTATGTGTGAAGCGGTCGGCGACCTGTACAAACACGCCGGTACTGTCCGCTGAACAGGAGTCTGCACCACCCGATCGTCGAGGCACGTAGTCGCTGATCAGATCACGTCGCACCCGCCGGGTCGTCATGAAGCCGACGGTCACCGCAACAACACCGGCCGCTGCCCATGTGCAGTCTGTAGACCACCACCCACACAGGTAACGAGCCGGACACACCGATCACGGACTGTCCACATAGGTAACGAGCCGGCCCTGCCGACCACGAGCTGTGCGACCACCGCCCACACAGGTAACGAGCCAGCCCTGTCGACCACGGGCTGTGCGACCACCGCCCACACAGGTAACGAGCCGGCCCTGTCGACCACGGACTGCCCACACAGGTAACGAGCCGGCCCTGTCGACCACGGACTGTGCGACCACCGCCCACACAGGTAACGAGCCGGCCCTGTCGACCACGGACTGTGCGACCACCGCCCACACAGGTAACGAGCCGGCCCTGTCGACCACGGGCTGTGCGACCACCGCCCACACAGGTAACGAGCCGGCCCTGTCGACCACGGACTGTGCGACCACCGCCCACACAGGTAACGAGCCGGCCCTGGCGACCACGGGCTGTGCGACCACCGCCCACACAGGTAACGAGCCAGCCCTGTCGACCACGGGCTGTGCGACCACCGCCCACACAGGTAACGAGCCGGCCCTGTCGACCACGGGCTGTGCGACCCCGCCACACAGGTAAACCCCCCGACCACGCTGAATAGGTTTACACTGAGAAGTCGCATTACAGAGCCTTCTTTGGCACCCCGGCAGAGATATCAACACACCAGGAACTTGGAATGCGATGGACGAGAAAGTGTGAATTGGGATAAGGCAATGTATTAATTAGCTATTAATATTAACGACGGATAGTTATGGAATAATGACAGGCTATTCCGGGAGGAATGTCGATTCCGACCCTTTAAATCCCAGAGGACACCGTTACTGATTCGGAAGTCGTCGTTTTCCAGGTGTTGATTATTCCATGGGTTGCGAGTAGTCGGTTGGCTTTAGCAAGGTCGACATGACGCCGCATTTTTGTCCAGGAAATGGTGGCTTCCATCACGTGGCAGAAAAATTGCAGCTAACCACAGGTGCAACACACAAGCGTGCCACGACAATGCGTGCTGTGGTGGCACGGCGCACGAAACGATCGCCAAATGGTCAAGTCCAACAATCCAACCCTCAATGGTCAAGAACGACCAACCATATCAAATCCTCAATGGTCAAGAAGGACTAACCATATCCAATCAGCAATGGTCAAAAACGACCAATCATATCCACGTTCAACGGTCAAGATTTAACGCGTGAGACTCACTTGAGGGAAAAGGAAAATGCAAATATCTATGTCAAGTACTTTGGCCATTATTACCAGGTATTCTGGAGGTCCGATTGATCTGAATAAGCCTTGTTAATAACGGCCGAAATATTGGCATGAAATATTATATTTTCACTGCACCCGGAGCCAGTCCGATTAACAAAATCTTATTCATGCTTGTCTAGGTAAAAATGTGCTTCCGACACTGTAGCTAGAATATCACTAATGCATGCGTCATTGACAACATAACACCAAGCAGATCACAAACGCTCTATATGTCTGAATCAACGACACCCAAGGTAAGGTGCCGCAGTGTTTCAGGAAAATGCAAGCCATCTACATCAGTTTGCTTGTTACACAAATAGATATGCACCTATGTGCAGCTGTACTCGAGTTTTTCCACTGAAATGATTGTCCACTCGCAATTCCAGATGTCATACGTCGCCACCATTGACTGGTCATTGATTGATTGCCAGCTGGGCAGCGCCAGCTTCCAGTGGCCACACCTGGCCAGCACCAGATCACTTCTGCGCAGCCTCCAGAGCGCCACCTGTGTATGGCCAGTGCGACATATCGGTCAGCGTCTGCCCAGTCCGGGTCGGCCGAGCCGGATGCCACGTGATGACAAACACCTGATTACCGCCAAGACCGGCGGCGTCTTGGCGGTAAGCAGGTATTGCCGAGACCGGCGGCGTCTTGGCGGTAAGCAGGTATTGCCAAGACCGGCGGCGTCTTGGCGGTAAGCAGGTATTGCCAAGACCGGCGGCGTCTTGGCGGTAAGCAGGCATTGCCAAGACCGGCGGCGTCCGACGACGCGCAGCGTTGTTCCTGACCGGCGCACTCACAGGAACGTGATCGGCCACGGCACGGCACGGCACGGCACGGCACGGCACGGCACGGCACGGCACGGCACGGCACGGCACGGCACGGCATGGCACGGCGGTGCGGCACAGTATGGTACGGTGCGGCACGACACGGTGCGATATGACTCGGTACGGTAAGGCACAGGCAGGTACCAGTACACCAACCGCGGTACCAGTCCACGTCCACCAGCCTCGGCATCAGTTCACCAGCCGTGGTATCAGTTCACCAGCCACAGAACCAGTTCACGTCCACCAGCCGCAGTACCAGTTCACCAGCCGAGGCACCGGTCCACGCCCACAGCTCAGCGTGGCCTACTCCTAACGTTGTCAGTGTGCTGCAGACTGTAGTATAGCCAGATAAAAGTGTTAGTTATTAGGGCTTTAGGGCGCATAGCAATTACATTGGTCATGTAGCGCCAAAACCAGAGAAGCACACGCATGGGGCCAGTACGCGTTCAACCCAGCATGCCTCCACTTAACTCACATGATTCGTCGTATGCGACTGAAGTAAGCCAACTTCCACCCCACTCATATTGTATTGTCATGTCTCTTGGATTCGTCGCTGTCTGCCAGAGAGCTGAATGCAGATGTGAGTTCCTCTTCACGTGACCCCCCCCCACACCCGAGCGGTACCAAACCGTTCACTTCACTTGCATGTCATCGTGCACGTTCCGGCCTTGTCCTCACCCTGACCCGCCCCTCCCCTCCGCCCCGGACCACGCCCAGACACGTTCGTGTGAGCCACGCCCCACCCGCCGTGCCAGGGCCGCCGAGAAGCGGGTAACTGGAACCAACCGTCACTCACTGTTGTCCCGTTTCTACCTTTGTTGCGAGACAGCCGCAAGACAACCAAAGCCGTTAGTGGCCCAGAAATACAATATTCGGTGGAATTCATTCCATGCTAAAAATGACAGCTTCACACGCCTACCTTCCTCAATATGGTAGTGCATACGTTAAGCCCCTTGGGGGATCTCGGCGGGGGATGGGGGTCTTTTTACACCATGCCCCCAAAGATTTTCCGCGATGGCGGAAAAATGGCGACGCGGAGCAAAGCAAAATTTTCAGCACAATTTTCTTCATTATTTTTGTTTTGCATCTCACGTGAACATTTCAACATCAGGCCATACGAGGTCATTGACCCAGCTCAGGTCGGAGTACCACTTTAAAAAATGCTTCAGCATCGACAACTCAATGCATGAAGGGATATTGCAATGAAACCTGGAACATCAGTGGAATTGGGCAGTGCCTTCAAAACGTACGTCTCAGATTGTTATTTGATGTCAGGCCAGCGATCTGAGGTCAAGGCCAATGAGGGGCTCGCCACCTGACCCGCATGCACAGCGGTCAGCGTGGAACGCTGCGGGGGGGGAGGGTACCCTGGGACGGGGAACAGGAAACCGATCGTCCGGAGCCAGCAACATCCACTCGTCACCGCTACATCACGCTGCATTACGAATATACTGATTGGTTGGTTATTGGCGTTTAGGGGCGCATCGACTGCATCGGTCATGCAGCGCTCGAATAGACTGTGACGAGCATTCGGTTTGGAGACGTCACTTGATTTACTTCAGCAGTGTCCCGACGAAACACAAAACGAGCGCACTACCCACATGGCACAGCGGTAACCTGGGCGGCCGGCTAGCGTCCCGTCCTGGCTGCGCCAGCTGACTGACCAGGGCTGACCCCAACCACGCGCAGGGGTGACCGGACCTTGCGAAAGACTCGCACGCCGGCGGCGGCGGCGGCGGCGGCAGGTGGCCGAGGCCGGGACGTGGGTCGAGGTGCGCGCGGCCATGCTGTACCGGCATCCGTGGACTAGCTGCAGACACAGTGAGAGGCGGCCCCCACTGCACCTACTGGCGAGGCCCAGCCAGCCCGGCTGGGCGCCAACTAGCGCCGAGCCGGTCAGACGGATGCCGACTGGCTGCCGTTCAACCCGGCGGGCAGCCGGACGTACCTGCCGTGACCCTTATCGCCAGTGTCGACAGCAGAGCAGACAAGAACCCAACCCGGCGGGTAGTCTGACGTACCTGCCGTGACCCTTATCACCAGTGTGGACAGCAGAGCAGACCAGAGCCCAACTCGGCCAATAGCCTCACGTACCTGCCGTGACCCTTATCACCAATGTCGACAACAGAGTAGACGAGACTGCTTAGTAAATTTATCAAATGTTGAGCATTTTTCCGGCCAGAATGTCGATTACAGGATCTTGCAATGAAGCAAAGGTTCAGACAGTAAACATATCACGCTCACTGCCCGCCGGACATCAGGAAATGTACACCGTAAATCGTCATGAAAAATGCATGCTATGAATAAAACGTGGTTCTTGACAGAAAATTAATTGGACACGAGTATTTGTGCTCGAAACTATCTGAGCGGTTAATATGTATGGACGATATTGAAGAAGAATGATGAATTAATGATGAGTATCTGACGGATATTTAGATGGTAATTCGTGGAGCGGAAGACCAAAAAGAACAAGTGGACCCATCTGCGTCAGTCAGTGCGTCAGGAGTAGGTTGAGTCACGTGAAGACGACATTGCGAAGAAGGAATAATATCGCCTTCGCGAATATCGCGTATATTTTACTCCTATCTCACCTGGAATTCAACTACCGGCAAAAGCAAGTCACGAAACATCTAATAATTCCAATCCTTTTCATCACCACATAGAACACAAACCAGGAAGTTTAGATATGCGTTGTAAGCAGCGCGTTAAAAGCACCCGCACACGTGTACAAAAATTGTGCAACGTGTCATTTAATTGGCTTTCCCCATACTTCAAACACACCAGGAAATGTTTGTTCAGCTGTAGTTTCCAGCAGCGTTCATTCACTCGAGGGCACTACCTACGGCGGACAAGGCGACCTTGGCGTAATCGGTCTTCCAATCGTCATTTGACAGCGGCACAGGACACCGTCACTGGCCCAGGACAGACATGGCTGGACGCCAGTGACTGCAGCTGGCCGGGACAGCGGCACGGCGACACCTTCACTGGCCCATCACAGTCCCGGCTGGACGCCAGTGACTGTAGATGGCCGGGACAGCGGCACGGCGACACCTTCACTGGCCCATCACAGTCCCGGCTGGACGCCAGTGACTGTAGATGGCCGGGACAGCCGCACCTTCACTGGCACATCACAATCCCGGCTGGACGCCAGTGACTGCAGCTGGCCGGGACAGCGGCACGGCGACACCTTCACTGGCACATCACAGTCCCGGCTGGACGCCAGTGACTGTAGCTGGCCGGGACACCTTCACTGGCACATCACAGTCCCGGCTGGACGCCAGTGACTGTAGACGCCGGGACAGCGGCTCATTCACTGGCACATCACAGTCCCTGCCAATCGCGGCTGGACGCCAGAGGCAGATGCCGTCCACGTCATGGTCGACCTGATGCGTTCAACATTCCCCAATATTGTACCGTAGAATGTCAGCTGGCTAGGAAATTCAGCATAAGATATTTGCACTAAGTTAGTACGGTAACTATTGGGGCTTCTGGGCGCATCGACGTCATTGGCCATATACTGGACCGTACGTGGAAAGATTCGAATGGAATTCGAATCATATGTAACTATTTTAGCCTTGGAAAAAGTTGCACTGAGCGTCGCAGAAATGGACCTAAAGGTCACAAATTGGCCCGACATATTTCTGACTCAATCAACTTCTGGAGACAGAATCCAGGCATGTCAGAGGCACTTACCGACTTGTCGGACGACGATGAGCAGACTCTGGTGGTCCAGCGCCGTCTGCTGGTAGTCGGGGAACGACATGGCAGACTCGGGCGGCGGGTCCGACAGGATCACACTCACAGACGACCGCATCTCGGCCGTGTCAGGTCAACACCCTGCGGAGCAGAAGTCGTGGTCAGGTCAACAGGATCAGACTTACAGACTACCGCATCATTTCCGCGTGGATTCAGCATAGTGTAGAGAGGTTAAAAACATTATGAAAAGAGGAGAGTGCCGGGTAACAGGGTCGCAGTGGCCGAAGACCTCGTCATAGCCACGTCAGTAAGAAGATCTTCAGGTGGATTGCTTTGCAACGTCTGCTGCGTGTGACATACAGGATCGCCACTTCGCTGCCCTGTCACGCCGAATGTTGCAACGCAAGATCAACGCCTGCAGGGGAAGATCAGTTGGTTCAGATAAACATGTGGGAACAGAGTCGGCGCCATACTAGCTACATGGCATTGCGCTTCCGAGAAAGTACGACAAATGGCACGGCAGTGTCCAATGTATTGCGTCAGCCAAAGGCACATACAAAATAATACTAAATGCCATGGATAGCTCGAAAGCGCATGCCGTTCACAGGCAGATCGACGTCATGAAGGTCAACGAAACAAATATGCTGATTTTGTGGGCTTGCGCGTGGGAGTGTAGGAGGGCGGGGGGGGGCGTCGCGAAAGAAGAACGCATATCCGGCCAGCGACCGCGACCATTAAATTATCGACCAGTGAGCGGACAATACCGGGCGTGACCTTGGTGCAGTCGCAGCCTTCACAGCCGCCAGCGAGTGTTACCCAACCGAGGTGACCACCCACAGCAATGTCAGCGCCATCAGCCGCCACGTAGGGGGGTACCCAACCGAGGTGACCACCCACAGCAATGTCAGCGCCGTCAGCCGTCAGGGGGGGGGGGTTGTTACCAAACCGAGGTGACCACCCACATCGATGTCAGCGCCATCAGCCGTCAGGGAGGGGGGTTGTTACCCAACCGAGGTGACCACCCACATCGATGTCAGCGCCATCAGCCGTCAGGGAGGGGGGTTGTTACCCAACCGAGGTGACCACCCACATCAATGTCAGGGCCATTAGTGGCGCGTGACGTTCCCGCCAATTGGCTGCCGCGCGCGAACCGTGGCCGACGTGCGACCGGCGGCAGAGCCAGGCTGGCGGCGGCCTCCAGCCCAGGCTGCCGGCGGTCTCCAGCTCGGGCTGCCGGCGGTCTCCAGCCCAGGCTGCCGCCGGCCTCCAGCCCAGGCTGCCGCCGGCCTACAGCCCAGGCTGCCGCCGGCCTCCAGCTCAGGCTGCTGCCGGCCTCCAGCTCAGGCTGCTGCCGGCCTCCAGCCCAGGCTGCTGCCGGCCTCCAGCCCAGGCTACTGGAGGCCTCCAGCCCAGAGTCTGGCAGCGGCCTCCAGCCCAGGCTGGCGGCGGCCTCCAGCCCAGGCTATCGGAGCCCTCCAGCCCAGGCTACTGGCGGCCTCCAGACCAGGCTACTGGCCGCCTCCAACCCAGGCTGCCGCCGGCCTCCAGCCCAGGCTGCTGCCGGCCTCCAGCCCAGGCTACTGGAGGCCTCCAGCCCAGAGTCTGGCAGCGGCCTCCAGCCCAGGCTACCGGCGACCTCCAGTCCAGGCTTCCGGCGGCCTCCAGCCCAGGCTGCCGGCGGCCTCCAGCCCAGGCTACTGGCGGCCTCCAGCCAGGCTGGCGGCGGCCTCCAGCCCAGGCTACTGGCGGCCTCCAGCCCAGGCTACTGGCGGCCTCCAGCCCAGGCTACTGGCCGCCTCTAACCCAGGCTGCCGCCGGCCTCCAGCCCAGGCTGCTGCCGGCCTCCAGCCCAGGCTACTGGAGGCCTCCAGCCCAGAGTCTGGCAGCGGCCTCCAGCCCAGGCTACCGGCGACCTCCAGTCCAGGCTTCCGGCGGCCTCCAGCCCAGGCTACTGGAGGCCTCCAGCCCAGAGTCTGGCAGCGGCCTCCAGCCCAGGCTGCTGCCGGCCTCCAGCTCAGGCTGCTGCCGGCCTTCAGCCCAGGCTGCTGCCGGCCTCCAGCCCAGGCTACTGGAGGCCTCCAGCCCAGAGTCTGGCAGCGGCCTCCAGCCCAGGCTGCTGGCGGGCGGCCCAGGGCAGTGGCGAGCCCGGCCCAGCTCGGCACCCACAACCTGTACAGCCCCATCGACGGCTGCTGAAACCACTGAAAACGTTGACTGCCACCTCTGTTCGCCACAGTCCACTTCTACCGCCTGACCGTGGGAGCTGCGCCATGCACCGAGCGACCCGATGTCATCGTGTAGGGTGGGGACCGAGCCGGAGACGAACCTCCCAGACCAGACCGGGCCGACCGAGACAGGCAGCCGACCGGTGGACCACAGCAGTCCCAGACAGCGGTCAAACCAGACCAGGTCACTAACCACAGCGACCTGGCAGGAAAACGAAAGCCGCGCTACATGTGGTATTTACCTGTAGCTAGCACATAGCTGTGGTGAGGAAGCATTCCAGCCATTAACAACACGTCATGCCGCTAACTCTATTTCAGGCTCAACTCACATGCAGTGGATCTCATTGCAAGCGTCCATGAGGAAAATGAATTCCTTCGCAAATACATCAATGGCCAATCAATCCATCGCAAATACATCAATGGCCAATCAATCCACAGAATTGTGTCAATAAAAAGCAACATCAATATAACCAAACAACTTGTCACGAGAGCCAATTTGCGACCAGGAGAGAAAGCTATATTCATAGCTGTACTACTTGCGTGTGCTGGGGCAGTTTTAATGTATATGCCACGAATTGGCGCATTCATCGGCATCAACAGGACAAAAAAAAACTTTCACCACCAAATCGATTAGCTGCAAAAACTGTCGGCCAATTCAGGAGCAATCTGTGTGCTCGGCCCATTCAGGAGCAATCTGTGTAATTATATCGTGTATAAAAATGATGACATCATGAGGAGGATTAATTCAGCATTAGTCTGCATACGAATAATTTTTACTATACACCTGCATTATAATGGCTGAAAATCCCACCCAATATGCTTCATGTCAAAACGAGCGTAAAACAAGGCAACAAATGCGCTCGCAAACAAGTCAATGAACTGCAGCAATCCATTGCGAATGAAGAAGCCATCCACATGCACTGGGGAGGAAAAGAAAGTTTCATTGGCCGGCGTGCTGCACGTGTGGCCATATGTGTGAACTCCCTCGCCCATCGTCACGTGGCTTTGTGGAATGGCCGGGAGCTGATTTATAGCGAAACACAGCGACTGTTAATCACCCTGGTTTCCTCCGGCCGACTGTAGCCTTGAGGAAGTCCGGACCACAGGCTATAACGCCGGCGGCTCTCGAGGTATTCGGGTAAGCATGATAAGGTAATTATACACGTTATGTGCCGGGTTGTGTGTGGGGCGACGAAGACTAGAACGTCTACATACATAGTATGCTACATCAAGTATGTATGCTCCTGGATCGAATTTTGGCTTTCGACGCCATCAGCAGCTGAGGCCATGTGGCGTCGCCTGCCTCCCACCATGACAGGAAGGGCGGGCATCGCGGGGAGTCGAACCATGTATTTCTGGCTTGCCAGACGCTCAGCTTAACCACTGAGCTACCGACGACACTCTTATTAGCTCTTATTATTATCTTAGTGCAGTTCTTATTTTGTGCTATGTATACAATACACCGACCATCTTCCGTACCATGTCGCATTCCTCCTGAAATTACGTGTGGACAGCATGGAGCGGACACACGGTTTCACATCGACCACAGAGCAAACCCTTCTGGCACCATATGGCTACTTTCTGTCGGAAGCTACCGGTTGTCAATGCCAAGAGTGTGATGGATCCCTGCCTGACTCAATCATCCAGCCATCTAGTTTGGCCACTTGTCCCGCTGCCGAGCGATAGGTAGCTGGCCCGTCAACACCTAATAGAAACACTACCGCGGCGAGGCGAAAGGAGAAGTTCCGGTTTCTCTGCTTCTCAATGGGCCTCCAATTATCTTCATTACGCTTCAAGAGAAAGGACATTATTCAATTAAAGTAGCCGGTAAATTCGACGGGTGATTAATCGATGAAAACAACCGCCCAGCGGTAGCATTGTTCAAAGCGACGTTTGTCGCCAGGGCATTGGCTGGTTGAGAGCCAGCGCTCTTATCTCGCAGTGTATCGGCTGTACTGTTACAGACCTCGTGAGGCCCATTTTCCGGGTCATGTTAAGTAACCGGAGGAAAGCAAGCCATGTAAGATATTCGATACGCACACATTTTAGATAAATATAGCTGGCCGGTTCACTGCAATTAATTGGCTGGACCAGAGCCTTTGTCAAACACAGCGTGTTGCGTTCAACGCGAGGGGCCCATTCCTATCCTGCACACGTCGTCACGTCGCGACATAAGCTAGAGCCGAGGACCGGGGTCACGGTCTACAGCCGGCAGAACACTAGCCTGGAGTCGGACGTACCTCTAGTACCGCTATACTCCGGCTGTATAAGAGATGTGTGTGTGTGTGTGTGTGTGTGTGTGTGTGTGTGTGTGTGTGTGTGTGTGTGTGTGTGTGTGTGTGTGTGTGTGTGTGTGTGTGTGTGTGTGTGTGTGTGTGTGTGTGTGTGTGTGTGTGTGTGTGAGTGAGAGAGAGAGAGAGAGAGAGAGAGAGAGTGAGAGAGAGAGAGAAGAGAGAAAGAAAAAAAAAAGAGAGAGAGAGAGAGAGAGAGAGAGAGAGAGAGAGAGAGAGAGAGAGAGAGAGAGAGAGAGAGAGAGAAGAAGAAGAGAGAGAGAGAGAGAGAGAGAAAAAAAAAAAAAAAAAAAAAATATATATATATATATATATATATATATATATATATATATATATATATATATATATATATATATATATATATATATATATATATATATATATATATATATATATATATATATATATATATATATATATATATATATATATATATATATATATATATATATATATATATATATATGTGAAAGAGAGAGAGAGAGAAGAGAGAGAGAGAGAGAGAGAGAGAGAGAGAGGTGATGTGAAAGATGTGAGAGGTCTAAGAGGTGTGAGAAACTTGAGAGATGTGAGCCATGGGAGATGTGGTGTGACGGGTGTGAGTGATGTGAGAGATGTGAGAGCGGCTGCGTCGGGGAAGTGAGCTGTGGGATATTCCTAATTGTCGCTGGGTCAACAGACACTAGGATGAGGTGGTCGGCGAGGTCAAAGGCCAACTCCGCTTTTTACATACTTGCGGTCAGAGAAATATGCTGCTCGGCTTCCAGCTGATGCAGACTTGGCTGCGGTGCCCAGCATTCTGCCCCGACAACACGAGTTGTCCAGCTCTTCCCGCATTGCCGATGACTACGAACAAATGAAGTGCAACAACGGCCAGCTGCACAGAAATCACCAAACTGGCCTGGCACGTCGCCTCGTCCTGTGAGCTGGCACCGACGCCGACACGCCACGGTAGGAGCGTCGACTGCTCGGCGCCGAGAACCGCCGCCGTCGCCTCCTCCAACGTGCCGGAAATGGCACAGGAGACGTCACGTGGGCCGGAAATTGGCAGCCGCCGCGACGAGGGTGAGGCGGGCACGACGTACAGGGCCGTCCGACGTCATCGACCCGGCCGCCAGTTGGCGCCGGGTGATGCATCACCCTCCGCCACCTGGCGTCTGGGATATTGGAGTTTAGGGGCGCATCGACTACATCGGTCATGCAGCTGGGATGACCGATGTAGTCGATCATCCCAGCTGCTCTCCCTCTGGGATACATCACCTATGTCGGCACTGATGAGCCTTGTCGGATACACCCACTTCCTGAATGACCGACGACATGACGAAGCGGACACCACGAAGTGAAATGAGTACGCATAGAAAGTGCAGATCACCGGAGGCACGCGTCACCACCGGCACGTGCCACCCGGCGGCCGGGCTCTGGTCAGCCGTGGACAGCCCCACCGTGCTTCCCTGTAGCCTCACGACCGCTACGAAGGGAATGTCCTCGGCCGGACACATCCGCGCCAAGCCACAGCCTCTGCCTCCCGGTGTGCCGGCATCGCGGCAGTTGGCCTCAGAGCTAACGCTACTTGCCCGGGTCACCTCACCGCCCGCCGCCAACAGGCCCAGCTCCTGGTCGGTACATCCCGTTGTGATCGATGCTGGTGGTTATTGGTTTTACGACACGACGGTTGACGGTCATGTAGCGTCGCCAATCTCTCACGCCGATTGGTTACGGGCAAAGAGTAGCGATAGGTGAGGCTCCAATCCACAATCTTTCGATTGTGAGACTGGCAGCTTACCCCAAGACTACTCGTCGCCTCCCCTGTTGTGATTGACGCAAGCTGTGAAGCTCACGCAGAATGAGCGGTCAGCATAACACTGGCGTAACACTGCACTGGCTGTAGGACCATTTCGACAACGTATACCAACTAGATGCGAAGTTATTGGCGGGCAGGGTCTCAAACAGAGTGCTGTGCCAACATTGCGAGCCCCAAAAGTGCCTTTTGCAGGTCGAACCCCAGGTTTTTATTTATATAAAAAAATATATATATATATATATATATATATGAAAAGGCATGAATGGGACTCAAATGCTCATCACACGAGTTTTAATTTCAGCATCCAAAAGGTCAAGGTCACGACGCAAAAACTAGGTCACGGAGTCACGTGGCCCAATAAATTGAAAATCGAAAATCCGAGATAGCCAAATTGTTCCTTGATTCATCCCAATTCAACAAAAAAAGTTCAATGAAATAGCTCTCTTAGCCTTGGAGTTATGGGTCGTCCAAGTGCGGCCTCCTCACTGACCTTGGGAAATTTGCAGTGTATCTTGGGAAATATTTTGGGGGAATTTTCTGTTCACCATAAATGAATTGTCTGCCCTTGAAACCCCTAGTACAAAAAAAATTCGATTGAGTTACTGTGGAATGCCCCTGCTACCACGGGCCCAGTAGGCGCCGGTGTTGGTATTCGCAGCTAAGACGAATCAAAACAAACTCATGCACAGAAAAATGAATGCGTGCGGTGAATACAGGAATGGGGAATCCTAGTAATGTAGCAAACAGGCAGCGTACGATTGATGTCATGCATTACGCATTATGCATAGTGTGCAGAATTCGGGTGTATGAAAACAAACATGCACAGTAAAATAAAGGTGCAGAGAAGGGACGGTCTTTATATAGATATTACAGATTAGATAGAAACAGGATAAATGGAGAACATGGAGACAGTGGAGGAGGTGGAATACACGGCGGCTACGAGTAATCAAGCAGTAATGAGGGAAGAAATAGAAGAGGAGATGAACAACAGACACAATACGCTTGTGTACACGTCTGTGTGTATGTGCATAACAAGGGGAAAGAGACGTAATATATATATATATATATATATATATATATATATATATATATACATATATATATATATATATATAGATAGATAGATAGATATAGATATATAGATAGATGGATCGATCGATCGATTCATCGATCGATCGATCGATGGATGGATGGATGGATTGATGGATTGATGGATTGATGGATTGATGGATGGATGGATGGATGGATGGATGGATGGATGGATGGATGGATGGATGGATGGATGGATGGATGGATGGATGGATGGATGGATGGATGGATGGATGGATGGATGGATGGATGGATGGATGGATGGATGGATGGATGGATGGATGGATGGATGGATGGATGGATGGATGGATGGATGGATGGATGGATGGATGGATGGATGGATGGATGGATGGATGGATGGATGGATGGATGGATGGATGGATGGATGGATGGATGGATGGATGGATGGATGGATGGATGGATGGATGGATGGATGGATGGATGGACGGATGGATGGAGAGATGGATAGATGGATAGATAGATAGATAGATAGATAGATAGATAGATAGATATATATATAGATAGACATATAGATAGATAGATATATAGATATATAGATGGATAGATAGATAGATATATAGATAACTGTACATATATATATATATATATATATATATATATATATATATATATATATATATATATATATATATATATATATATAGATATATAGATTGATCGATAAATAGATGGATAGATAGAGAAAGAGCGAGGGAGAGACGAAGTGAGAGAGAGAGAGAGAGAGTGGGAGCTCGCAGTGCAGAAAGAGCCCAATTTCACGGTGTGCGTTTGAGAGCCATGTCGGAATCACTGAAACCAGCCGTGTCACTGTGTCGCCGCCACCGTCTCGTGGTCGAGATGTAAGCCGCCGCCGCCGCCGCCTGGTCCATTGCACAGTTGGGCCATGGCGGCCAGACGGGCGGCCAGACAGGCACCCGTCGGCGCAGGGCGTGCAGCCGGCTTACGACCGAGTGAGACGCCGCTTACGGCCCGCCACCAGCCCGTTTACGGCCGAGCCGTGCTGCGGTGCGCGACAAAAACGTGGCGGCCGTGGAGGCAGCTGCCGTGGCTGCCGTGGCGGCCGTGGGAGCGGCTGCCGTGACGGCCGTGGCTGCCGTGGCGGCCGTGGGGGCGGCTGCCGTGGCTGCCGTGACAGCCGTGACGGCCGTGGGGGCGGCTGCCGTGGCGGCCGTAGCTGTCGTGGCTGTCGTGGCTGTCGTGGCTGTCGTGGCTGTCGTGGCTGTCGTGGCTGCCGTGGCTGCCGTGGCTGCCGTGGCTGCCGTGGCTGCCGTGACAGCCGTGACGGCCGTGGGGACGGCTGCCGTGGCGGCCGTAGCTGCCGTGGCTGCCGTGGCTGCCGTGGCGGCCGTGGCTGCCGTGGCTGCCGTGGCTGCCGTGGCTGCCGTGGCTGCCGTGGCTGCCGTGGCTGCCGTGGCTGCCGTGGCTGCCGTGGCTGCCGTGGCTGCCGTGGCTGCCGTGCGTGGCTGTCGTGGCCGTGGCTGCCGTGGCTGCCGTGAGCTACCCGTGGCTGTCGTGGCTGCCGTGGCTGCCGTGGCTGCCGTGGCTGTCGTGGCTGTCGTGGCTGCCGTGGCTGCCGTGGCTGCCGTGGCTGCTGTAGCTACCGTGGCTGCCGTGGCTGCCGTGGCTGCCGTGTCTGCCGTGGCTGTCGTGGCTGTCGTGGCTGCCGTGGCTGCCGTGGCTGCCGTGGCTGTCGTGGCTGCCGTGGCTGTCGTGGCTGCCGTGGCTGCTGTAGCTACCGTGGCTGTCGTGGCTGCCGTGGCTGCCGTGTCTGCCGTGGCTGCCGTGGCTGCCGTGGCTGCTGTGGCTGCCGTGGCTGTCGTGGCTGCCGTGGCTGCCGTGGCGGCGGCAGAGGTAGCGGCGGCAGCGGGAGAACGCGACGCTTGCGTACGCAGGTCCCGCCTCTCGGCCGGCGAGCCGAGCACTGATATGCGCATGTGCCGGCGGTTTGTATAAGCGGCACAAACTCTGTTGAATACCGTGACCGTCGATCGACGATCCACTGGGTAGCTTCAGCAGATAGGAGGCCTAGTTGGCAGTTGCTGATGGTATCTTCAGCAGGCAGGAGACCCAGTGGCAGCTTCAGCAGGCAGTAGGAGGCCCAGTGCCCAGCTGCTGTTGTAGTACTTCCATAGACAACCCAACAAGCGGGTCAAACATTAAGGACTAAGTGCAGTTCACAGTTGAGTCAGAGGAAAATTGTGGCCAAAATGTGAAATCTAGTAACCAGCTGTTGCATGTATGTAGCTCAGACAACTGCTTGCTGCTGAACTGCTCCGCTGGTACTACTCAATGATGCTAGAGTGCTACAACTGTATTAGCGGTTTGAAAACAATGGACTATAGTTGCCAGTTGCAGGGAGGCAATACCAGACCGCAGCCAGAGCTGGCAGTTAGATACGTGCCAGCTAAACGGCCTAACGTGGTGAAAGCTTGACGCTCGACGGTGCAATCATAGCGAGCCGCAGTAGGCTGAGTAACACACAGTTGACTGCGTGCGTACTAATGCTGCCCTCATTAGGCTCGATATCCCATAACTGTTCACTGCACTGATCGCTGCCTGAGCAGGTCAGGAGGCACACGACTGGCTGGCTGTGCACTGATCACAGCCTGAGCAGTGAGCAGGTCAGGAGGCACACGACTGGCTGGCTGTGCACTGATCACAGCCTGAGCAGGCCAGGAGGCACACGACTGGCTGGCTGTGCACTGATCGCAGCCTGAGCAGGCCAGGAGGCACACGACTGGCTGGCTGTGCACTGATCGCAGCCTGAGCAGGTCAGGAGGCACACGACTGGCTGGCTGTGCACTGATCACAGCCTGAGCAGTGAGCAGTCAGGAGGCACACAACTGGCTGGCTGTGCACTGATCACAGCCTGAGCAGGCCGGGAAGCCACGACTGGCTGGCTGTGCACTGATCACAGCCTGAGCAGGCCAGGAGGCACACGACTGGCTGACTGTGCACTGATCACAGCCTGAGCAGGCCAGGAAGCCACGACTGGCTGGCTGTGCACTGATCACAGCCTGAGCAGGCCAGGAGGCACACGACTGGCTGGCTGTGCACTGATCGACAGCCTGAGCAGGCCAGGAGGCACACGACTGGCTGGCTGTGCACTGATGACAGCCTGAGCAGGCCAGGAGGCACACGGGGCGGTGATGGCCAAGTGGTTAAGGTGTTGAACTCTTGGCACCACAGGTCTCGGGTTCAACACTCGCACCATTCGGGTCATTTCCAAATTCCGCGGCCCACCGACGAAACAGGGTGGGCGGTGACATTAGCCGTGATCGTGCACACAGTGTGCCGAGGACCACCAAATACACATACAAGCAAACAAAGAAACATGAAGCGCACGACTGGCTAGCTGTGCACTGAGCACAGCTTGAACAGGCCAAGAGGCGCACGACTGGCTAACTGTGCACTCACCACAGGGCTCCGCTAGAACCAGAAGGAAATCCCCACCGGCTCCAACCCCCAGTCCGCCCAGCGTCTAGGCCTGCAGCTACAGCCGCTACAGCTGTTACAGGTGTTACGGCCGCTGCATCGACAACACCTGCCACAGCTGCTGCAGTTGCTACAGCCGCTGCAGCCGCTGCATCCACTACACCCACTATAGCCGCTACAGACTATTACAGCCGCTGCAGCCGCCACAGTTCCTACAGTTGCTATGGCTATAGCCGCTGTAGTCGCTACAGCCCAAAGTGGAGGCAGAAGAGGACGCGAGCGCCCGCGACCAGCCCGCCACGACTCGGTCGAGGGTTTGGCGTGCAGACAGCCGGCTCCCGCCACCCAAACACGATCAAGGTCAACGGCAATCGACCGGCCGATATAGAGCAGAACTAACCGCACCGCCGCTGCTGTGCCACTGCCGCACCGACTCTGAGCATGGCCGCCTGGACAGCTGTCTGGCGGCCGACTCCGAGCATGGCCCGCCCGCCTGGACAGCTGTCTGGCGGCCGACTCCGAGCATGGCCGCCTGGACAGCTGTCTGGCGGCCGACTCTGAGCATGGCCCGCCCGCCTGGACAGCTGTCTGGCGGCCGACTCCGAGCATGGCCCGCCCGCCCGGCCAGCTGTCTGGCGGCCGACTCTGAGCATGCCCTGCCCGCCTGGCCAGCTGTCTGGCGGCAGACTCCGTGCATGGCCCGCCCGCCTGGACAGCTGTCTGGCGGCCGACTCCGAGCATGGCCCGCCCGCCTGGACAGCTGTCTGGCGGCCGACTCCGAGCATGGCCCGCCCGCCTGGACAGCTGTCTGGCGGCCGACTCCGTGCATGGCCCGCCCGCCTGGAAAGCTGTCTGGCAGCCGACTCCGTGCATGGCCCGCCCGCCTGGAAAGCTGTCTGGCGCCCGACTCCGTGCATGCCCTGCCCGCCTGGACAGCTGTCTGGCCGACTCCGTGCATGCCCTGCCCCCCCCGGACAGCTGTCTGGCAGCTTGCACCACAGATGCAAACAATGCTCTGGTGGACGCCCATCCCTGCTTTCGATCTCAGAACGGTTGTAACGCTTCTTATGTGGAAGCACTCCGAAGGAAATGTGACAATTCCCACTGTTCATGACTTTTAGAGAACATTCAGCTTTTCCAATTTTTGCCGATTAAATATAATAATCTGGCTTCCATTCTCCTATTTCCTTTTTGCCATGGTAGATTCTCTCAAAACAATTCAAATCAGAAACTGGACCTCGTTCAGCCCGGATCGGGCTTAGGCAACGGACCGTGCCAGTTAATGACGGGCTAGTCCTCCATTCATAGTTTTAATGACAGGCAGTACTCCATTTATTAGTCAATGGCAGGCAGGTCCTCCGTTAATTAGTTAATGACACTGGTTGCCACTAATGTAGAGGGCGAGAAAGTCGCGGCAATTGCACGCAAACAACACGAACCACACTCCGATGAGATCCACTGGCGGACGGAAACAATGCTAGAAGGGAGAGAGAAACTCCAGAGATCCAGACAGGTATCGGGATATCACCGAAGCATTAAGATAAGACACGTGGATATATTGAACGGGTACCCCGATTGAAGAGTGCAGGGGAAAAAGAAAGAAAGGAAAGAACCAAAGTACACATCAGCATGATGCACCACATGATTTTACACAAAAACAGTGACAAACGCAATGTATGTTCGCAGATGTGGGTGCGTCATGCACGCACATGCGGCACATATTCTCTACAAGTTGCGTATGCTACAGCCAAAGATGCGACAAAAACAGCCCATTGATCAGCAGATAACCAGCATAGGTTGCTTGCACGCGTGATGAGCGAGGAAGCCACCTGGCGTTACAAAGGCTCTGAGATGGCCGGCCCGGAGAAACAATGCGTGCCGGCGCCGGGGGGTGACGTAATGAGGCACCCAGGTCGCGCCGGGAACAATGCAGCGTCGAGCAGCCTTTGTGGCCCCTCACACCGGGCTGTTCGCTGCAGAAGACCGACCGTGTGTCCGCCGATGGAGGGCCGCGTGCAGGGGTCAGTGGCAGGGGGTCAGGGCGAAGTGACTGCAGTCCGTGCAGGGTGCGGTATGATGACCGGCAGACCAATCGCAATCACGGCGGCCAGGTCAGCCAGGAAGAGTTGCCACAATCTGAGCGAAAATACTGCATCCAGTGTGTTTCTCAAGTTAATCACCAGACTGCTTGCAGCAGGTTGGAGATGTGGTGGTTGCCCACGCAGCGCCATGGCACACACTCAAACGACGAGTTGTGGTGTGATTTTCCCATGAAGAAACAGCCGCTTGAATACATCCTGCAGCAACATTCCGCGGCCCGACAGAGCTGCCAGCGAGTTAAAGGCTCCGAGCCGACATGCCTCAGGCCACGGCACGCTGCGTGCATACCGGCGTCGCGGTGCCGACGAACCGTCGAAGCGGGCGGCGCATCCGGTGTCTCGACGTGATCGGAATCACAATAGAGCAGCGCCGCTCGGAGCATTTCCCAATCCCGCGGCCCACCGGCGGAACAGTGTGGGCGGCGCCATTAGCCGTGAATGTGCATAAAATGCGTAATGAACCACCTAATAAACAAACAACAAACAAACAATGGAGCAGGGGAACATCAAGGAAGAAGGGGAAGCAAAACCGTAGGTCAGGCAGCATGGAAAGAACAGCAATGGAGACAATACAAGACACAAAGAAGAAAACAACATAAAACAAAGAGGCAGGAATGAAGGAGCTTCGGATCAACACCGCCTGCACATGACAAACCTACCGATCGACCGCTTGAGTTTACGGTGGAGTAAACAGTGGTAATTTAGCGGCTAACGGGAAATCACCAGGACAAAAACGTCGACACACATGGAGCCATCAATAGGAAAGAAAACAGCCAGACATGCAACCAAAGACGAAAAGAAGACATAGTGACACCCAGGAAAGCACAACGATGAAACCATGTATATACGTCCGGGAAGGGATGAGTCTGGACAAAAAAGAGCGAGATGCATCGAGATTCTGCGGCCTGCCTGATGGTCACCGGACGACGATCTTCCGCGATAGGCAGACCGTGTAGCCACGTCCACCACGGACCATGGACCCACACCGACCGCGATAGGCAGACCGTGTCAGCACGTCCACCACGGACCATGGACCCACACCGACCGCGATAGGCAGACCATGTAGCCACGTCCACCACGGACTATGGACCCACACCGACCGCGATAGGCAGACCGTGTTGCCACGTCCATCAAAGCCCATGGACCCACACCGACCGCGATAGGCAGACCGTGTCGCCACGTACATCACCGACCACGGACCCACGTCGGCCGCCGACCGCGTATTTGCCCTCCATTGATGTACGGCCGAGCCACGTGGAGGCGCGCCGGCCCGCCGCCGGCCGGCATAAAAACCGTCCGGTGCGCTGAGGTCAACGGCTATATCCGAGTGTCGGCGCCACCCAGTCATCTGCATAATGCAGGCTGAGCGGGCGTAGAGCGCAGCCAAAGCGCCGGTAGACGCCGACTGGCAGTCAGATGGTAGATACCGACTGGGAACCGGTAGACGCCGACTGGGAGTCGGAAGGTAGATGCCGACTGGGAACCGGTAGACCCCGGCTGGCAGTCAGAAGGTAGATACTAACTGGGAACCGGTAGACGCCGACTGGGAGCCGGAAGGTAGATCCCGACTGGGAACCGGTAGACGCCGACTGGCAGTCAGAAGGTAGATACCGACTGGGAACCGGTAGACGCCGACTGGGAGCCGGAAGGTAGATCCCGACTGGGAACCGGTAGACGCCGACTGGTAGTCAGTAAGTGGATGCCGTCTGGGAATCGATAGATGCCGACTGGGAGCCGGAAGACTAATGTGAGTCGGTAGACGCCGACTTGGAGCCGAAGACTACTGTGAGCCGGTAGACGCCGTCTGGGAGCCGGTAAACGCCGACTAGGAATCAGTAGAGTGCCGGTAGAATCTCGGTAGAGTGCCACAGTCCCGAGTAACCTCCCCGACCGCTGGTTTATCACTACAGGACGGAGGTGAATCATCAGAGAACGATGTAGGATCCGATCGGCAGATATCAAAGGGAAACATCCTCAGCCGCGTATTTGAATGACAACTGCATGTGCATGTGTATGTCATCATATCTTCTATAACTGCAAATCCAGTATAGGTTCGAATACTTACAGTAGCCAATAATGGTCCGACACACAGCAACCACATACGCTCAGTTCTTTCTCTAGGGAACATTCCACACACGCACCCATCACTATTTGCATATTCTAAGGTGACCTGACCCCATGGGAGCGGAAGCAAAGGCACGGCGACATCACGCAACGTCGCAAAAACCGCCGCCATTCACAATCGGCAGCGGTCACCCAGGCGAATCAGCTCCACAGACCGCAGCCGGCAGCAGTTCCCGCAGCCGCCGCACGTTCTGTCCGTGCTGGTCCCTGGCGACCGTCCACCATGGCCGCCCAGCGCGACGTGGCCTTGAACTGGCGCCGGCCCACGCGGCACCCTCGCCCTCCAGGCCGGGTTCACCGCTGCTGCTGAGGCGAAGACGCCTGCTCCCTCTATACGATAGGGAAGCAAGAGCGCGTGCTGGACAGAGGAGGAAAGCCTTGGGCTGAAATACACGACGCAGAAACAGACAGAAACATGGACAGACAGAGACGATGTGGAGACAGCCATAGACGCAGAAACAGAGACAGAGAAAGAAAGTGAGAGAGGGCAATAGACACAGATATAGATAGACGGAGATAGACACAATGACAAAGAAAGATACAGAGTCAGAGACAGATATAGAGATAGACACAAAGACAGAGATAGACAGAGATAAAGGCAAATGCAGAGGACAAGACAAGCACAGGGACGGAGGGAGAGAGAAGAGTAATATTAAAGTAAAACAAATGATAAAAATATGGTAATTACGGATAAAAGAACCGAAGGGTATGGGAAGTGAAGAAGGGGAAAGACGAGAGTGAAATGGAAAAGACGATATATGTCGTTGGAATGAGCGAAGAGGAAAGGCGCCGGGTTTAGTCAAATTTGGGAAATGTGAGGGAAGAGGTCGAAAGATAGGAAAAGATCAACAATAGATGAAGGTAAAAAAAATCAGAGTGGAGCCGGCTATTTGGGCTTAATGGCGCACAGACCATGTTGATCATATATGAGAGGGGAGCCAGAGTGAAAGAAAGAGCAATAAAGAAAATGCCAGCTGCGCCGCGACCAGGCGGCAAGCATGGCGCGGAAAGTGTGCGCCACAAAAACCCGCGGCAACCCACCTGTCGACGAATTACCCCAACCGGCCATCACGTCAAATAGCCGAGCGCTGCTGCATTTACGGCGACTTTCGTTTCCCATGCGGCTGGCTGGTGGCTGGTGGAGCGGATCCCCCGCCCCATCCCCTCCCCACATCCACCCACGCTATCCAGCAGATGACCACACGACCACGCCGACACGACCACAGCGGTGCAGCGGCCGGCGCAGCACACCGGCTGAGCAAGCGCCCAGCCGAGCACAGTGAGACACCTTCTCCGACCACTCCTTAAAGGTACCCTGCCAACGAGAACTTCACCTGCACGCGGCGGAGGGGCCAGATCTACAAGATCTGCAAAGAAGTTTCACAATCTCTCCGGCCTTCGGGCCGCTTCCAAATTGAATTAGTTTTTTTTTCGCTGGAGACGTTCAGGGTCCCAGCTTCCTGTTCCCCACTAGAACTCTTTCCCCACTGTTCCCGAACTATTGATGGAACCGATGCTATGACGCGATCATAGTCTGGGCCTGCCTGACTGACTGACTGACTCCCTAAAGGCGTGTGTTACTCTCCAGTAATGGCACACACACACGGTCGGTGAGTCCGTGATGGATGAGTCGCGCGGCCACAGTATGGATATCCGAGATGTAGTGACGCCGCAGCAGCTGTTCGGCTTGGTCGGAGAAGGCATCCGATGTGGTGCCAGCCACAGCAGCTGCCGGCATGGTCAGAGAAGACATCCGATACCCAACTGGATGGTGGTGGTGGTGGATTTGTGCTTGAGGGCGCCTCGACTGCCTTGGTCATTTTGCGCCCATAACACTGCATGTCATGATGTTATGTTAAGTTAGGGGTCTGAACTCATATCAGAGTGCTTATGATGGGCGGTATATGATGACAAAGTTTACTTTTTGCAAGAATATAAATGTCACCTGATGCAACAATCTGAGAGTCATCGGCCAGCATTTGTCACAATGCCATCTCAGTACTTTGATCCCCAAGAGATCTGCGGCGCGCAGGTTCCAGTGCAGGGCAGACAACGAGTGCGTGGCAGACTGTGAGTGGAGTAGAACAGCGTGCGCACAGAGGACGGCCACATGCCGTCAACAGGTGTATATGTGCCGCAAGCATGACCTAAACTTCCCTACTCCTTTGTGTGCAAAATGCTGACTTCCACGTCCCGAGTACTGATTTTACAAGCTTCTGTTTACTGGTTTGCATGGTCCAAGCGTATTGCAATTTCTGACGACCCATTTCCGGGCGAAGGAGGACCCATTTCAGATGCCGCGCGGTCCCTCTACTCGTCGTCGCAACAACGGGGTGGCTGAGTGGGGGTGGCTGAGTGGGGGGTGGCTGAGTGGGGGAGTCGCCATGTCTGTACCTTGGCGGCCCTTGACCCGGGTTCAATTCAATTTGAGCGAGCCGAGCTCGTTTGGCTTCGCGGGCACGCCTTTCAGCTTCCTGAAATTGTAGGCTGAAGTCTGGAATTTGGATTGGTTAGTTAGTTATTAGGGCTTTAGGGCGTATCGACTACATTGGTCATGTGGCGCCCAGGAATTTGGATTGGTCGGCGCGTGTTTTTGGATGGCGGTATAGGTGCGGAGGTATATGTTGAGGGCGAGGGCGAGGCCCAGCTTTCGGGAAGGGGAGGGTTCAGGAAGGGAGGAGATGGAGAGGATGCATGGAGAGAGAGGGAGGGATGGAGAGGGTGGTGGGGCGCGAGGGAGGGTAGGAAAGGCTGGAGGGCAGACGGGAGGTGAGAGGCAGGGATTTCAAGGTAGATGATATGGTAGAAGGGGAGGGCCTGGGCTTGGGTGGAGGGGATCGAGTAGGCCTTTTAGACCGGGTGATCAGAGTCCATTCCCCGCCCACGGAGGCCGATGTGGATGACGCCTCGGATTGTTCATCCGCGCCTTCCTTGGGAGTGGGATATCGGTGGTTTCGGTGCTTTGTGGGATGGGCTGCGCCTGCCTCTCCGAGTCGCCACAGGCACGTCAAGTGCTCGGAGAAGGGATATGAACTGGGTGATCAGCTCGGAAACCCTATCGGGATGTATGTGTTGTGGAAGCAACGTGGTGTTCTTAGCCCTTGATGCGTATGACATTCTGGGATGCGAATTTCCATATAACTCGGGGCTTCTCTAAACGTCAATTTGTAGGTGTGTTTAATTGTTGATTGGTTATTGGTTTTACGACACATCGACCGTTGAGTCACGTGGTGTCGCCAATCTCCCACGCCGATTGGTCGCGGGCGAAGAGTAGCGACAGGTGAGACTCGAACCCACAACCTTTCGATTGCGAGACGAGCAACTTACCTCTAGGCTATTCGTCCCCTTTGTATGTAATTGAAATAATCTCCTTTTCTCTAACGTAGTTCGGGCACGCAACATCAAATGACGTGTGGGGTTCCTGTTCGCCACCGCAGTCTACACAAAATGGGCTTTCCGAATTGCAATTATCAAAAGGATGCTCATGGGAGGCACACTTGGTGCAAACTGTGCGATTTCGGCAATACTGGGTAGTGTGTCCGAATTTTTTACATTTGAAGCAGCGCACTGTATCTGAAAAAAAACCTCGTACTTTCACTCGTAGGTAGCCAACTCTGATCTCGGAGGTATGTCTGTTCTATTAAATGCCAAAATAAATTTGTCGTTGGTTGGAATGAAATTCGCACTTCTTTTCACTTTCATTTTCCTGGCTGCGATGACTCCGAAATTTGACATTCCATTAACGACCTCATCTTCCGATACTTCCTCAGATAGAAAGTGCATAACCCCCCGCGAGGTGCTCTTTTTATGATGTTCTACTGTGATTACAACTGTTTCATTCTCTTTTTTACCGTCCGTCTGCACACCGCACTCAAACTCAGATGGCTTAAACGCTCTAGCTGCATGCTCTGTTTCCGAGGATTCCACCTCCAGTGCTCCGTCCTTCAGTTTGTCAAACCTTAAAATGCCTCCAAATTTGTCGCAGCCATTCATCCTCTGAAACGGAGACAGAGAAGCAAAACTCTTGTTCTTTCCTCTAAGCACCATCACACGAGGCACAGGAGTATCTTCCATGGGGGTCATCCCGATCTCGGCGAAAATATTGGTTAGTCTGGCCCTCATGAGAGGGACCAGGAGTGTGATTAGTTGTTCTGGATGCCACATAGTAAGTTTATTTTCGACCCCTAGGACGCCCCACCCCATAAGGGCCTACTGGGTGGACACCCGAGTCCCGCTGACGGGAGTACGCCAGGCGTCCGAGGAGCTATACGGGGCAGACGACGCCATCACCCGGCCGGGAGAGAGACCGGGATCCAGCGCCGCCCGCCCGTTGACCACAGCCGGCCGGGCCGGGAGACACTGGGAAGAATCCCAGGTCCCCGACCCGAGGCGACTGGCCACTTGACCCGTATGGGTTCCTACGGGCCCGCTCGCCCCGCCCCACCGGTATATCGAGATCAAAGAGGCGTGTTGGTCCCCCGTCACAACTAGCACCGTGCGACAGGGGACTTCAGCCTCCAGGACGACGGGCGATATCAGCCTCCAGGACTCAGTCAACACAGGGGATGGGCTGAGGGGGCGCGGCTACCCCGATAAAACTGAGCTGGTGGACAGGATCGGGGAAGTTGTCCCACTTGCTCATAGTAGGGAGAGTTGGTGTTGCAGGACCAGATGGACATAGACGTTGAGATGGCATGGGCATTGGAATTGGAGCGTATGGATGGAAGGACGAGTGCGGCACTCTTAGTTTTACCCCTCACCGGTAGGATGGTCGATATATCATTGGGGCGCGCAATCCCCCCACCCCCACCCCACCCCACCCCATCACGGAAAGGTGGTGCCTTGTCGGGGAGGAAAATGGATGGTGACGCCTGTACAAATTAGCGCGTTATCTCTGCCTTCCTGCCCAAGCATTAGACGATGATGCTCTCAATGGTGATCGATTATGACTTCAAAATTAAGTCGGATGCATTCACTCACTAGTTTCATTGGTTGATTTTGCGATGCTGTGACACGCAGTAACCACACATAAATTAAAGGCTGTGATAATCCATTCGTGGTTCTCACGTGAATTTTACGGATGTTCTACACACGTCAGGAGAGCCCCTCCCCATCCTCCCCAAATGATACAGTTGTTCACGGACGGCGTGTCCGGTGTGGTTAACCGCAAGCCGGTCATTGCTGGCGTGTAGTGCTGCCGTGAAGTCTCCCGTGTTGGTGTTCTGTGGCCGGCGCGCCGCTGCAGTCTCCGCGCTGAGTTCACACGGACCACCACCAGTACCCAGCTTTAGAAAGGGCCCCGCTGACAGCCGCGCGGCGCATTGGGCGTGTGTGCACAGGAGCTGTCATTCATCGTAATCTGTGGAGGAAAATAAGGCCTACCTTCCTTACCACCAATGCTGATCATTAGAGCAATGAGCGAGGGCTATAAGAACGATTTTAGAGTTGGTACGGAGGGCAATACACTTCCAGCGCATATTTACACGCGACACCTGAACGCCGACATGGAGATTGCTTGTGCGGGGCGTATGGCCATTCAACTTCAGTGATGGCACTGGCTCTGGTGGCTGCGGACTCTAAATACCACTGTCCAGGCACGATGGTCCGGGACATTCCCACGGCGAAATCCATCATCCATGCAACGCCTGGACGACGTCGGCAGAGGGATTGCTTGCGTGGGGAATCTGCCCATCCAACGTCAGCGGTGCGGGGAAACGCGCACCTCCCCACTCACACCCTACTGGACAAACGTTAATTAACCCTCACCTGTCGGGAGTACTATGGGCTGACACTGCTATTGGCTGCCTGGCTGACTGACTGTAGCTGCAGTATATCCACCGAAAAATTACAGGGTGCCTTGATAACCACTAAAATTGTCAGCATTAAGAAGCAAATATTCCAAGTACAGCCCCCCCCCCCCCCATGGACGACTTTTCCACAAATCTCGACCATACTTAGCCACAGCCATCTGTCAGGTGCGGTCCGCCGTACCGCCACTCAGTGCTGCGCGGAGGTGGGAGCGGTGCAGCGCGGGTACCATCGGCTTGACAGAGCGGCGGCCTGTCCGAGCGGCACCTCAGTAGCGACACCTCGACTGGGTACCTCGACCTTCGGCTGCATGAGGAGCCTCGGGGGTGGGGTGGCGGTTCTCACCAGCTTGACCGGAGCCGGCACCTTCAGATGGGGCGTCTCCGCTCCCGTGGCGGCACCTTCAGATGGGGCGTCTCCGCCCCAGTGTCGGCACCCTCAGATGGGGCGTCTCCGCCCCCGTGGCAGCACCTTCAGATGGGGCGTCTCCGCCCCAGTGGGGGCCCCTTCAGCTGTAGCGTCTCCGCCCCGGTGGCGGCACCTTCAGATGGGGCGTCTCCGCCCCGGTGGCGGCACCTTCAGATGGGGCATCTCCGCCCTAGTGGGGGCCCCTTCAGCTAGAGAAACACCGCCCCAGTGTCTGCCCCTTCAGCTGGCGGTCCAACCTTGACTGAGTAGCGGGCAGCTGGCCGCAGTGGCACCTCCCAGTCGACACGACCCGGCCATCCCGGTGATGTGTAGCCGCCCGGCCCGATACCATCAGCCGGAGACGTCCCACGTGATCCTATCCCGGTCGGGTACCGTTCGGCGCGTGCAGGCGGGCGGGCAGCGCAGGCTGGTCGCTGACCCGACCGTGACCAGCTGACCCGATCACAGACGTGACTCACCGACAGTGGAGTCATCACTGACCGACACCAGACGGCGACAGACCGACAGCCGACATCAGAGCCTCACCGAGACTTCAGCTGAAGTGAGCCCCATCCAGTCACCACGCCTGGACCGCTGGACATCAGACAACTGGTGGGCCCGGGATGTTACCGTCTCGGTCTACACTCGTCCAACAACTAAGCATGAATAGAGGAAGAGAGAAGCGGGTTGAGACTGAAGCATACGTCATACTATTGGTGCATCATCATTTATTTTGAAATTAACAAAATAGTATGCATGGATAACCTGGTTGACAACCCTCAAATGAATGAAATAGAGCATAAATAAACAAAATGGGAATTTAGGTCCGGCGCAGGAACGTTCATCTATGTAAAATGTTGGCCCCACAGTGCCCGTATCCAGCCCCGACCCCAAACACGTGCGGCCCGTCGGACTCCACTCCAACTCTGGGCCACACAGAACGCCTACAATGCTGACGACATCGCCCTTCCAATCCCCAAACCTTTCAATGGTAGATGGTAGAATTAAGGATGAACAATTCATGCGATGCACCGCTTTCACGAGAGAAAAAGTGCATAATAATGACTCGGTCATCAAATCTTCGGTCCAATCCTGCTCCATCATAGGTGGAACACCTGAGCTTGCTATTGCAATCCGATACGGTGCACTTAACGCTCTGGCACAAGCCACAAATCATCAGCATTAACCCTTGACGTGACACATGCACGAGAGAGAAAACAGGTCATTACAGATATCGCTCCAGTGGAGATCATTCCACGACAGCACGTAAAGGGCATCGGATGGTCGCAACACGCCCAGGACGATTCACTTCAATTCCAAATACAATCCTGCCGAAGCATATACACAGGTGCAACAAAATAAACAAAGCCCTAGGTACAGTGACATTCCTATTTTTTTCAAGGTACATAACAGGCCCACACTAACACCCCTAAAACGCTGAACAGCGCAGCGTCCAGCGTCCAGCGTCCAGCGCGAGGGCGGACACAAAAACCCGCTGCGTGCTGTGCCTGTGCGCCGGCCGGACGGCTCGGGTCGGTCGAGGTGATCGGGGGTCGTCTTACCGTCACCATCGCCTGGTCATCGGACACCGGGTCAACGGTCACCGGCGCGGTGTCACAACACCGGCTCACCGACGCACGTCGGTCAGGCGGTATTGAACAGGCGGCCGGCGGCGGGCACGCCGGTTGCGCCATGTGCGGCCCTATCGACCCGCGCCGACCAACAAAAAAAAGGCGCCGCGCCAGTACAAATACTGCGCCCGCCGCTGCATCACAATAGAAACCATTCCGATCCCGATGGAGACGACGCGCGCAACGTCAATAACACACAGCTCATGAGATGGGGCCCGCTGGGAATGGCCGAAGCGTGTTCAATTCCATACGGCGTTTCACTCGCTCTTCACATTTCTACGATACTGCACAGGCTGGCGGGCGTCCGCGGCCAGCACGTAAGGTGGCCAGGATCGGAGGTCATCACCTGCAGCAGTTTAGACCTAGAGTGTGGCGCCCGGGGCGGTCACGCGACGCACAAGTACCAGCGCCCCGGGCGGCCGCGGTCAAAAGGTCGGCCAAATGAGTGACGCCAGGAGGCACGGCGGTACGTTGGCTACCCAGCGGCGCCACCACACAGAAGGCTGTGGCGCTCCGCGGACGTTTGGGTGCCAACGGACAGCTCCCGTGTCCGAGCCGAATCTATTCGTTCAAGAAGTAGCTAATGATAAGTCAATTCATGTGTAAAAGAGCGATTTAGCGTTCATGTATGAGACTACGAGGTTGATATTGCTTGTAGTACGCATAGGTATCAAGTTCGTTATTTGGGCTTTAGGGCGCATCGATCCGGGTTGATCATTCGTGTAGGTATCAAGTTCAAAACCAAACTCAGACAAGCTCATCACACTTATGAAACCACCGCTTTCGTCGGGGTTCCGGTGAACATGGGTGTTGCACTAATAACATGAGGGCTTTATGAGCTTAGGCATGTCTATTAGGGCATTGTTTTCGGGACATTCGACAATGACTTTTAGTGATAGACAGTACGGATCATGGATAAATGATAGTCAAAGCATTGTTTCTTACTACTAGATATTGAGAGCGCGATAATGTTTTGCTTTTCATCTTCGAGAGCCAAACTTGGGACTGCTGTCACTCCTGCTAAAGAAGATGAAACGAGGAGGGCTAACGTCACCATACGAGGTTCACTTCCTGTACCACCGGCTACACCTAGCATATCCTGTTCAATGAAATGCATGCTTGTTCCATATGTACCTGTCGGTTATACAGGGTTAAAATAATGGTTTTTCGTTAGGTGTGAGATGTTGAAACGAGCACAGCAGGATGCCACAATTTGCCATGGAATTAGTGCCATGTAAAATGCTTTTGATGTCTTTCAGACTCAAATTTGAGCGAATGATGCAGGTACTTATGACTGCACCTTTATTACTTCTTCTAAGATTCATAATTTAGGAAGAGCTGTATTCGGTATAAGGAGAATAATCCTATGATATAAACTTGCAGTGGCCATATCACATTATAGATAATCCCTTTACCTGAAATTGCATTGCAAAATATTCTTGTGTAACCATTCCTTATCGAGAGCATTGACATGATACTTGTAAGATACAGTTAGAAAGGAGACATTAAGACTTCATAAGCCCCCATCAAGGAGCAGGATGTCAATACTTTTTTGAGAAGGATGTTGATTGAGTGTTCAATAAGTGGTACATTCCACCCCATTTCCCGAATAATTTAACACTGCGGTTATACCAGAGCATTCGTTCGCAATGCTGCGTTTCCCGCCTTTTGCATAGTGTGCGATTTGCGCTTGTGTAATGACCGGATGCCACACGTCGGCTTGGCTTAACTTCTCAAGCTGAGTCAAATCTCTAGCAGATGGCGGTTGTCCTCAGCTAGGGGGAGGGAGTAGCCGCACAGAACGCAAGCCCCTTGCAGACTACCGAGCCAGAGCCAACTTCAGCCCATTTTCCGGATGATCAAATTCCCGGTTGGCGCGCCACAGCCCCATCGAATAACAGACTTCGGCCGAATTGTATTTTGGAATGATAGACCTGAAGAAATATTCGTCGTCAAACTTCGGTAGAATAATCTTACTTCCGTGTATGACATCAGTAGCTTTATTTTTACATTTCAGGAGTTTTTTTGGAAATTGGGAAAAGAGCAGTACGTTTGCAGCTAATGGCGCGCCGTGTAATATTCTAACAAGAAAAAGGAGTGGGTAATTTTCCTGGAAGCTGTTATGTGTGAGAACAATCCAGGAACGCCCCACTTGTCCAGCTCCGACCCTCTGCCAGTGCACGAACTTCAGCATCGCCTGCAGGAGGGACAGCACGATACCCAGGTTCCGCACGGCCCCGGTGGTAGCAAGGTCATCCAGTCGACGACATGCTACCTCTGGGCAATGAGATAGCAGAACCGGTTATGTCCTAAGTAAGTCCTGTTGGGCGAACAGCTGCAACACCAGAATATCATCCCGACCAAGCAGGGACGACCGCGGCACCAGGGCGGACCGCCTGAGAACGGCACCACTCGTGGAGAGCCAGCCGGGCCAGTCCCGACTATATACTTCTGATGTGGACGTTAGCCACTCGTCCTGTAACACGATCGGTCCCCGGACCCAAGGTGGCGCAAGGGACCTCAACCACGGATACTACTCGGCTTCTAAGTTTGCAGGGGTTGAGCGGCAAGGAAGGTGACGGCAGTGAATGTCATATCATGCTTTAAGACTGAACAGTACGGGAAACGCCGCTTCATCCATCTCCACCGATCACAACTCTCCCACAGCTCGAGCACGCGGTCGTTTTCCGCCAACGTGCATCGTCTCACGGAGTCCCTTCACGACGTCTGCCGATACAGTCTCCCACGGCGCGGCAGACTAATCCAACGAGGCGATATCACCGGGACACAGGCAGCAAATTTGTCCCATCACCGCACCACACGTTTAGTGGTCGATTCGAGGGCACCACGACGGAAGAACATCGGTCAGATGGGGAGGGGGGCTCGCAACAGCCACGACGGCCGAGGGACGGAAGGATCACCCGACAGGGACGGGGAAAAGCAAAACGGGACATCGGCCGGGCACCAATGAAAAGAGATGTCCATGCGCGAGAACCCAGGCGAGAGAGACAAGCATCAAATAAAAAAGCAAACCAACGGAAGAGAACATAGTGATCATGGAAGAGGACAAAAGGACACGGGTGAGGGAAACACGGGCGGTGGAGAGGATACCGGACAATGGCGAGGAGAGCAACAACAGCTGGGAACGGCCAGCCAGAACGAGAGCAGACCCAAACAACAGGGACGGCGGCCGGAACGACGCGCAGCGCCGGCATGCGGCGCCCCAATTACATCGGCTGCACACACACAACCAACCACGGCGATGAGACCAGTCGGCGGACTCGACTAATCGCCGGCCGCCAGAACGGGCGACCTACAGCGCGAGCCCAGTTCTCACGGTCCGTCGCACCAGCTGCTGGCGCGACCCAGCGCGAGCGGCGACGGAGTTGGTGCGGCCAGCGCCAGAGCCGCCGCCAGATGGGGCCGGCCGCGGCGGCCGCCTGCGGTGGTGGCGCGCGGCGCCGCACACGCCGCCGGACCTCGTTTCCATCGGAACCGGTGCGCGGCTACCGTAGCGCGGCCCGGTCACCGCCGGAGGGGTCAGTTAGTCGGGCGGGTGGCACCAGCCGTTACCCGGCTCCGACCGGCTGGTCGCCCGGCTATGGGAGCAATTCCACCCCAATCTTGTCTTTCGAACATTTTAGGTTATCTTTTAAACCGGTCGCTGAGTTCCGTTCATATGTGGCATAGCCAAAATATGGGTGCTTTTCCAAAAACCTTCCGCTGGAAAATGATCAGGATCACGTAATGTCTTGGGCCATGATATGAAAATAATACGTCCGGTCATGTGTTCAGCATAAATATATGCCAGTTGCGTTGACCCACCAAAGGCCTCTTCCGATGAACGTTGGATGGTGGGGATGGGCTCAGGCTCAACGCTCCAAGAGGTTCGCTCGGTCCTCGCCACCCAATCACGTGCCCTCCCAGTCTTCCATATCACTTACCCTGAAATTCCTGCCTTCTACTTCCCGTCGTTCCTCCGATCTGTCCTCACTCCCATACACACCATCGTTGCCTCCAAACCCATCCCTTCCACCACCCCTTCCTGATTTGTGTCCCCTTCCCAGGCGGGACCTGGACCGTCCTGGGCAGGACCTGGACCGTCCTGGGCAGGACCTGGACCGTCCAGGGCAGGACCTGGATAGTCCAGGGCAGGACCTGGACCGTCCAGGGCAGGACTTGGGCCGTACAAGGCAGGACTTGGGCCGTCCAGGGCAGGACCTGTAACGTCCAGGACAGGACCTGGGCCGTGCAGACCATCACAGCGTCCGAGCCCATCACAGCGGGCCCGATCCTAAAGAGCTATGTTTGCCGGCACCGGCGCGGGGTAGGCCTTTCAACCGGCATTAAACAGCGCAAAGTCAGCGGCGGGTCGGCACTTGACAACAATCTTGACCGCCGGAATGGCTCGGATTGCTACCTGGCTTCACCCACAATGGTGGGCCACACCGTCACCGTATGTAGGAATGGCTCAGTTACGATGGTGGGCTACACCGTTACCGTATAAAGCAATGGTTCAGCCACGATGGTGGGCTACACAGTCACCGTATAAAGCAATGGTTCAGCCACAATGGGAGGTTACACAGGCACCGTATAAAGTAATGGTTCACCACAAGTCTGGGATACACCGTCACCGTATAAAGCAATGGCTCGGCCACAATGGTGCGTTGCACGGTTACCGTATAAAGTGATGGTTCAGCCACAAGTCTGGGATACACCGTCACTGTATAAAGCAATGGTTCAGCCACAATGGGGGGTTACAATCACCGTATAAAGTAATGGTTCAGCCACAAGTCTGGGATACACCGTCACCGTACAAAGCAATGGTTCAGCCACAATGGTGGGTTGCACAGCTACCGTATAAAGTAATGGTTCAGCCACAATGGTGGGCTACACAGTCGCCGTATAAAGCAATGGTTCAGCCACAATGGTGGGTTGCACAGTCACCGTATAAAGTAATGGTTCAGCCACAAGTCTGGGATACACCGTCACCGTATAAAGCAATGGCTCGGCCACAATGGTAGGTTACACAGTTACCGTATAAACCAAGGCCGAAATGTCGCGTGTCCGGGCAGCGTTGATAGGCATTGAACACGTGTGAAAAATTGCAACGGTCAGCTACATCCAAGTCACAACATCAGCCTAGAACAGAATAAGGATCCTCAGCATCATGTACGGGAGCAAAAATATCAAAATGCAGTCGAAGTAAAGGACTCAAACGTATACGGACTGCCAAATCCGGCATGGAATTTCGTTCACCGTAAACAAAGAAACACACAGTTATAGAACCAGCTGAACGGGTTTGGCTGATAAATTCTTCAAAAACCGGCCATCCACATCGAGGCAATACCACTAAAAAGTCCTCCCACGTGAACTGAAATGTGGTAGAGGTCGCTGGAGTGAGGTGTACCCAAGTGGGTTGATGCGTTCAAATATATTTTATCGTAAAGCCAAGGGTATTAAGGCATGAAGGCATGAACGCACCCTTCCACACGCGATCAATTCGGACTGGTTCAGAATTATCAGCGACAAAGACAACTAACAACATGAAAGGTTTCCAACCGTGAAGAATCCCTCACCCACACCCCCAGGAGAAAGTTGTAACTTCATTAGAGATTGGAGATTGAAGATAAAAAAAACCAACACCGTGACAGGTCTACTACTGAGATCTATCGTGAAGGGGGACGCTTCACGAGAGAAAGCATCCCACGAGGTCAATAGCTGTTGACTGAAGCAAAATGTGTATTGATGACAGGCTTTACCATTCGAGAATCGCACTGAGGGTGAGTTCCAATATTCTAGTATTGCATGCTCGAGTTGTCAGATCATAGGCCAAACCGACCATCATTTGTGCTTAAAAAGGGGTAACGGCTGTATTGGCTTTATGATGTCAATACTACCGCGTGAACTGCATAATCATTCCCCAACACCTGGACGGACGAGCTGTATCAAGTCGCAATGGCAGCTGCCGCGAGTGATCATCATCAGGGCTGATCATTCTCGGCTGGCGATGGCACAGGTTCGTCCTCGCTATCGTGATCTGTCGTTGTCAGCTTCTGCAGTATCGCCGCACACCCGAGGCCGACGGGCGTCCGACGGCAGACGATAACCCACAGAACTGATGTGACACGGCCAGCGGCGCTGACCGGGTCACCGGGTCACCGCCCTGCTAGTCAGGCCGGTCAGACCCATCTGACGGCACCATATCGTGCATCGACCAGCCAGCACAGCCCCCCCCCCCCACACACACAGGTCGCCTCGCGCTGTCCGGCGGGTAAGACCGCCCGAGGTACGGTAAGGAAATGGAGAGGCTGACAGAAGAGTTGTGCGTAAGCAATTCAGAGCACATGGTTGGGCCACTGGGCCAGGCGACGAACAGATCGAGATACTGAGCTGAGCAGCTGTATGCATGCACCAGGTAGCGGCTTCTGCTCAGGGAAGGCGGCGTGAGGCTCCAGAACGTCTCCGAGAATGGGAGAAACCAGCTCAATGTCGACTTACGAAATATTTCTTCATGGAACCAGCGTTCCATGAAAAGCGTTTTAAAATTATTCATCCTCCAACCCACGGAAACATATCAGTCGAGAGCTGCTTAGGTATACATGGGTCAGATGGTCGTGAGGGTACTGTCAGTTACCATTCACACTGACCCTCCGAACATACATATGAACCAGCATGCCCTCATATTTACCCCACTCGGCGAAATGTGACTCATGCCAACCCATCTGACACACACCACCCTCACGATCATCTTACCCATCTACACCTAAGCAGCCCTCTGACCCACACTACCCCAATCATCGACCCACCCCCCCACACCACCCTCAAGATCATCTGACCCATGTACACCTAAGCAGCCCTCTGACCCACACTACCCGCACGATCATCTGACCCATGTGCACCTAAGCAGCCCTCTGACCCACACTACCCTCACGATCATCTGACCCAGGTATACCTAAACAACCCCTGGATTTGATTTCCACAATTAATCGAATCCGGATTACAAGGAGCGTTTCCATGACATTCCATGATGAGGAAATCAGGATTACGTATAAGATTTCCGAATCCGGATAAGTTTGGAAATTCCGGATTTGCCGACAGTTGCGGCGCAAGTGTGACATTTCCCTTCAATATAAAAAAACGCATGCCACATCGGCGAGGGCTGGTTGCATGATAAAGTCGAAGAGAAAATAAAACATGAAATCAATAAATAATGTATCGTCATGAAATAAAACATTTCTGTAGGAAAATCATTCCATTCACTAGTATTCGGGAAGCTAGACACTTAGCTCTCGTAATTCTACACATCCACATTTTCGCGTTCGGAATACAGCACCCCACTACGAAATAGTTATCCGTTTTAAAGTTACTCTTTGTATGTGGTTAGATGATTTTAATCGAAAGGAACTGTATAAATATGGATCGATTGTTCATCTCTGCGTTCGGTAAGCACCGTGCAAATACTGGTTCGGCCATGCAGAAGCAGCAGTAGAACCATTTGTTGCATGGTGTTTTAAGTGTTCGGCACCCCCCTGTTCCCTTATTGCCCAATAAACATACGAAAATCAACAAGTTAATCTAGCCAATAAAATAGTAGTTTCCCTGCTACAATCCCACCCCTGACCTATGTATGTTTATTGCAGACCAAGCATTGAGTGGTTTGTATGGTTCTGAAATAACAAATTGGTATGCTAAATGTGAAATGTTTGTTAATAGGGAAGAAGGGTCTCGCCGGTGTTCAAGGCCTTGGTCTCACTTGTTGCGGTGGACAAGATGGTAATCAACGGCATTTTCTGGTTCTTGGACCAACACTTCTTCTAATGCTGGGCAAAGTTAACTTCCTGAAGTCGTTGACAGGGGCCTACCATAAGATCTCTGAAAACTAACGTATCACAAAATGATTTCTAACCTTTATTCTGCGCAAACCCGGTCACCCTTCAACAACCTTCCAAAAACGACGCCGGCGCTGACGACAGGGGAAGCAGGAAAAGGACGCGGAATGAATGCTACAATTTGCTTCGAACTCCTGGTAAATCCAGATTTTCTCAGGGAATCTTACTAAACCGGATCCGGAAATCCAATCCAGTTAGTTGACGAAGGCGTTTCCATGACTTCGCAAATCCGGATTGGTGGAAGGAAATTTGCATTTGCTAGTGTCATGTCATGGATTTGCAACTGGTTCGCCAGTGCGAGCTCAAGTTAGTTATTTACGTTTTACGGCGCTTCGACCAGAGGTGATCATTCGCGCCCATGCGAGCTCCTGTCTTCGGAGACTGTTGGGTTGGTATTCGTATTGCCTACACCCTGCTCTGCTCTGCTCTTCGCCACCGCCAAACTCACCGATAACCCCACAGCTCAACACACAGCTGAGTCCATCGCTTACTCTACCGCTGACCCCATCGCTTATCCCATCACTGACTCCATCGCTATCCACGCTCCCCTCCCCCCGCACACTAATCCTGCGTCTTCACTGCTGACCTTGCTCGCCGCCACTGACTCGGCCCCTTCCATATGCTGACCCAGCTTCTCTCCAAATGTGACCCTGGCCTCCTCGCCGCTGACCCCTTCCCGTTCACTTCTCCCACCCCGCCACTGACCCTCCCATCCCTCCCCTCCCCGCCGCTGTCTGTTCCCCACGTGACCGGCGGCGGTCCACTCACACTCGGCTGGCACCGACCCTGCCCTCCTCTCCCAGCCGACTCATCGCTCGGCTGGCACCGACCCTGCCCTCCTCTCCCAGCCGACTCATCACTCGGCTGGCACCGACCATGCCCTCCTCTCCCAGCCGACTCATCACTCGGCTGGCACCGACCCTGCCCTCCTCTCCCAGCCGACTCATCGCTCGGCTGGCACCGACCCTGCCCTCCTCTCCCAGCCGACTCATCGCTCGGCTGGCACCGACCCTGCCCTCCTCTCCCAGCCGACTCATCGCTCGGCTGGCACCGACCCTGCCCTCCTCTCCCAGCCGACTCATCGCTCGGCTGGCACCGGCCCTGCCCTCCTCTCCCAGCCGACTCATCACTCGGCTGGCACCGACCCTGCCCTCCTCTCCCAGCCGACTCATCGCTCGGCTGGCACCGACCCTGCCCTCCTCTCCCAGCCGACTCATCACTCGGCTGGCACCGACCCTGCCCTCCTCTCCCAGAAGACTCATCACTCGGCTGGCACCGACCCTGCCCTCCTCTCCCAGCCGACTCATCGCTCGGCTGGCACCGACCCTGCCCTCCTCTCCCAGCCGACTCATCGCTCGGCTGGCACCGACCCTGCCCTCCTCTCCCAGCCGACTCATCGCTCGGCTGGCACGCTCGCAGCGGGCGTGCAAGCCTAGCCTCGGGACGTGGCGGACCGTGCCGGCCCATTAGCATTCAATTTAATTAGCGAACCGCTAACGCGAGGCGCGCCGGTGGTCGGTGGACACGAGGCGTGACCCCGACCCGGCGAGGGTGTGTGTGTGTGTGTGTTTGTGTCGGTCGCCGGCGGTCAGTCTAATCCGCAAGGTCAGACCAGGTCAGGGCGGCTCTCAGAGCCTGTGTGCGGTACTGGGTGGCTTCTCCTCGGGCGTCATTTGCTGCCTCCTTGGGGTCATTGCCATGAGTAGTCAGCATAGCATTCCGACCGTACAGTCCATGCCGGCCCTGCACCACATTCCTTGTCTGGAAGTCACCCAGAAGCACACAGCAGTGTGCTGAACACCTAAGCCACCGTCACGCTAATCTCGGCTCCGTACGGACTGGGCACGTGCAGCGTTCGACGGGCACCTCCGCGCGGCCACCACCACCGAGTCACCACACAGCGCGTGGGCGGAACGAGAAAGTGATGTTAAACTGCCGCCATCGTCGGCGCCATCGTCACAGCCGAGCGCCCAGCGTCGCGTCGGAGCCACTGTGGGCCGACGGCGGGGCCCGTACTGCACGTGCTAAACCGGTGGGCCACGCTTTCACCACACCGGCGGGCCGGGCCGTCACCAGGCGCGACATTGCAGCCAGTCGATGGTCAGGCCTCGACTGGAGCCGCGGCTCGGAGAGAGGCACGACATGAGAAACCCACGCCACGTTTCGACATCGTAAATACTGTTGGGCCGTCCCACGGTTTCGGAGCAGCATTCTACCTGGTCCGCTTACCGTACTGCTTCCCTGCTGCTACCCCGTCCTGCTTCCCCGCTGCTACCTCATCCCGCCACCGTTCTCCTTCTCTGGTGCAAACTCGTCCTGCCACAGAACTTCTTTCCTGTTGCTACCTCGTCCTGCCACCGTACCCCTTCCCTGCTGCTAAAGCGCAATACGTGCGTGAAGAAACGCTACAAGTTTACTGCCACGTGATTTCATGCCACATACAACATCTGGCGATACCAATGCAAGTATGTCGATTGAATGTCACGGATATTCTGAATTCCCATAAGGGCCGAATTTTCAGATTCGTGTTCCGTAGTTAAAATGATATGCTAGCACAAAAAAAAAGCAAAGTAATAGGAGCTAGGCTTCCAACTAGGCTTCCAACAGCTTAAGCCTAGTTTGAAAGACAAACGAGCACACTAATTAGATGTGGCTGGATTAGGTGTCACACTAACAAAGCTCTCACTAAGCACTCTTCTTCACAACGATAAATTATTCGTAAAATGTGGTGGAATATACCACATATTGAACATTCAATCGACATCCTTTCCAAAAAACTATCGACCATAATGTTTCTTGATGTATGTTTACGAGGTCTTCATCCGTTATTCCTATAAATACCTTGTCAATAAGCATCATTCTTATGCTTACCATTACCGATCGTGACACACGACCATCTCAAAACAACTTATAGGACGGTGGAAACCCAAGAACAACCTACGACGTAGTCTATTTTACAATGCTAATTTATGGCATGTACCTTTTTATCCGCCTCGCTAGTAAGAAAATCCCTCAACTAGGTATGTGTCGATACAAGCAAAGGGGGTTAACTAAAACGAATCATGTGGCTCAAAATTCAGCTTCAATGACATCAAATGTATTTCAAACGACACCATTCTCACGACGAATTTCGACATCCTACTACACTCACTTTGACATCTCAAACCAAAAAAAAAAATTTAAGACTGCTTTTCCAGGGCATGTTTCCTGTTGAAAATCACCACTACTCCACCTTTCCAGCATCGACTGCGATCACATGAAAGGTTGTGACCAGCCATGACCCTCCACTCCGGCACAATCATGCAGACAGAGCTGAGGCGACCATCTCATGCACACAGTTCTGCCCATCAGTGGCGACCCGGCGTCGTCGACGGCGACACCAGCACCTGTCGGGTGGTCGCCACGCCCGGCGCGTGTTGTGGCCGCTCCAGCTCGGCTGTGTGCTCCGGACCGGCTGTGTGCTCCAGACCGGCTGTGTGCTCCAGACCGGCTGTGTGCTCCGGACCGGCTGTATGCTCCAGCTCGGCTGTATGCTCCAGCTCGGCTGTGTGCTCCGGACCGGCTGTGTGCTCCAGCTCGGCTGTGTGCTCCGGACCGGCTGTATGCTCCAGACCGGCTGTGTGCTCCGGACCGGATGTATGCTCCAGCTCGGCTGTATGCTTCAGCTCGGCTGTGTGCTCCAGCTAGGCTGTGTGCTCCTGACCGGCTGTGTGCTCCAGACCGGATGTGTGCTCCAGACCGGCTGTGAGCTTTATTCCTGGCGTTCTGGCGTGGTCACACTCAGAGCGCAGATGCCGTTGGAGGAGCCTCTGGACCTGGCTGTGTGCCCACTGGTTGTGTGGTTCAGTTCACCATTTATCAGGGAGCGCAATAAATATTATGAGTTGGATAATTTCGGTACCGTGTTGAGAACTATTGTCAGATAATATAATTAATAGTGCGCGGCTTTTCCGGAAATCGTCAGTAATATTGGCCGGGGTAACGTCACTAGAGCCCTCAAGAGTAGACTTTAGTCAGCACTATCACCATCAGCTTCTATCGGGCATTAATGTTTACTCCGGTCTGCTCTTACGGGCTTCAGTGCCACCACACCGGACAATACTCGACCCTATTGCACTCAAATCCATGCATTATTCATATAATTGCTACACTACACAAAGCTATACATCAAAGCGCAGTAATGCATCGATAGTTATCACGGTCTAACGTAGCAGCACAAACAGCTGAGGATCCACATTCCGTCCGCACGGTCGCCTACTTCGTATTCAATCCATCGTCAAACGGCAAGCCGCCACCATCCCGGCTCGCAAGTAAAACGCGTCAACAAAAAAAAAACGTTCTTGAAACCAGCCACGGACAAAAACAGTTAAGTGGCTAATTATGTGACATTGTCTGACATTGTAGCAGCGCATGTCTCGCCGCACGACGATGGCCTGACAATGCCACTCGACTCAGCACGTGCAAAGGCCAACTGTTTGTGCTACCTCGCCAGCAGAGCGACTGCTTGTGCCACCTCCCCAGCAGGGCGACGACATATTCAGCCGACATTGGATAGCATCGCCCTGCGGTGATACATGGTGGTTAAACACGTGTCGCAACACGTGCAAACAAAGCCGCCACAGCTAGCTCGGAACTCGCCAGCGAGTTGGACACGGCAGGGGGTCGCAGACTCGCGAACAATGCCGCTGCCTAGGCGTAACACGATGGGCCGCGTAAGCCATCGTTCGCGGAGTTGTGATGAGGCACCAGTGCATTTAACCACGGCTCCACCACCGCTAAACAACTAGGAGAGAGGTCCAACCAGTGTGAAAGATGTTCAGGATTTTCCCGATTTATCTGATTCGGGTGAGACACGATACCTGAAAGGAAACAACGTTTCACTTTTACTTTCGCTTCGTTAATAATTTGCCACCACTCCCACCCTGTTTATAACACAATTCAAGGATAAAATATTCCTATTTCTGTACTAGTTCAAAACGTACGAATTATTCATTTTAAGCTCCAAGCGTTGATACTCTGTGAATTGGCTATGACGTTCAGACGAGAGGAAATTGTGGAGCGCCAGGTTATTAAGTGAACATGTCCGCTCGAAATGTCCACTCGTCCCATCACTTTTCTACCAATTAATTTCTACTCCGTGGTGCCATATAATTTGTAAACGCCAGATTCCTGTTCCGCGCTCATCATTTCTATACAATGCAGACGAGCTTGATGCTTCATGTATCCTCTAAAATACAGTTTATCTTCCGATCACTGGAGCGAATGTAGCTGTCAACCATAGCCGGGATGGTACCGAGCCGAATACTGGAGCTAATGTACCCGTCGACCATAGCCGGGATGACATGGTACTGGAGCCGATTACTGGAGCTAATGCACTTGTCGACCATAGCCGGGATGGTACTGAACCGATTACTGGGGCTACTACTGACAGCTACCAATCAGAGGTGTCAGACAATCAGCATTCTGTGACCCAAGCCCGAGTCCGGGCCCGACCAGTCTTCAGTTTACAATGAACGGACCCGACTGTACCTAGGCTTAAGTTGCCCTGAATCCCTGTTAGAACGTCGGCATTGAATGTTAGCCGGTAAAGACCCGTTGGAAGCCGGAGGTAATTTCGGAAGCCCCAGGCCCAGGCAAAAAGCTAACCGGCCTTCAGCGGCCTTTCCGTCCTTGCATCTGCCATGTCTAATCTCCGCCGGCTGAGCGCAAGAATGCCCGCATCGTACTAAACAGCAGTACCTGTGTACGGTTGTAGCAGCCAGTCAATTGAGTTGAAGACTTCTTTGGGGTTGGTGTGTTTTGACGGTTCTTGTAAATTGTAATTTTATCGTGGTTCGGCATAGTGGATGGGTAAAAAAAGTATAAATGTATTTTGTGTGTGAGCATGCAGATATTAATTCAATAGCGATTCTAGCTAGGTGAATTTTACAGTTTTAAAACCGGGTCATTATTTCAACATATTTCATACCAGATCAGAAATATGCTGCATTCTCGAATTCCCACACAAACAATGTTGCACAGTTTCTGCGATCTACGATACCGTTGGATCTCCTGGCACGATGCCGTGGGATTTCCTGCCAATATACTGTGGAATATGCTGCCCAGACACCGTGCGAGCTCCGTAAGCGCCCGTGGGACTCCAACCAACAGTTCAAGACGAGGACAACAGTGAAAAAGCATGCTTTATTCATTCGCTAGCTCATGATGTTTAACACGTGCCGCCAACGATGCGAAGAAGTCCAGCTGCGCTCAAAATTGGAAGCAATCGGAATATCAATCGACGAAATCATGTGAAGCTCTATTTTCATATCATGTGAAAACCGAATGGCTGAGATCGAAAGGCTAGACTGAAATGGTTCAGGCTCCGTGAGCGCGCATTGTGCCTGTAGCATCCAGCCAGACCTATTCCGTTTTTCCGTTCCGTTTTGGGTACGGGTTGATAGTTTGTGAGGGTTGCTCTTCGGCTGAACAATAAGCCCAACAGGATGACATGCCTCAGCTTCTTTCTCTTTCTGCACCCTGTCCCAAATACCACAACCTTAATTCTACTATTCACTATTTTTACCAATCCCTAGTCAATTTTATGTTATTCCCAAGCTTACTTTTGTCTCACCGCCGCCAGTACAAGAATAGCCACCTGTTTATTTCCTGTGGATATACTGTGTAGTAAAATACACATGTGAACTACCTCGACTGTTCTGCGCTTTCACGCGGACCTGGAGGTGTGTGTTACCACAGCTGGCACGGCGCACACGCTGTAATGCGCCAGAAATCAATTCCCGGTCAATGGTAACCTTCGAACGCTATTTACTGCGCCAACAGCGGCGCGGCGGCGCGGCTACGCAACGCCGCCGCCCGGCCGCTCTGTCAGTGCGCGCTATCAAAACAACAAGCGACGACTTTTCCCTGTCGCGCAAACGCTTAGCTCCTCCTCAAACTTTCACTGAGGTCGCGCGTGCTCGGCGGCGGCGGCCGCGCCGGGGTCGGCGCGCCGCGACCCGCTGACCCCGACTACACGCGGCGACACCTCGCCGGCACGGCACCTCCGCTGCCGGAGAAACCGGCCGGCGCCGGCGCCAACAATAGCTCGGGCCGCGGCGCGCACCCGCCGGCGCTCACCGACTCGGCTTGTGCACACAGCGTGCCTGCTGACTTGGCGATAACGTGACACGACCATGGCGTACCGTGTCACGAAACGTGTCCACTGCGCTGCCAAAACCAATCCAGCAGGAACATCGCATTTGAGGGAGAAGCACCGGACAACACAGCTGTCCTCTTCAATGTCTTCTTATGGGCGCTGTATGACCAACGCAGTCGATGCGCCCGTAAGCCCAAATAACCAACCAATGTCTTCTTATCCTCGTGTTAAAATGTTTCCACTATTATGTTAGCCGTCCACGGGCGAAGGGCTAACCGGCTCCAGAACACTGATGTCTCGCAAATGCATTATTCCACAAGAGGAAAGAACATATAACCTATCACCTCCTTCGAAACTTCTTTTGTCTTCACAATTCGTACCCGAGGAAACACCTTGCGGGCCCTTCAACTAAGTGCCAAGACAGTGAATATGCACGAAAAACAATAAGTACATATCGGTTTTGTTGTTTTATACGAGGACGCCATCCAATCATACATAAGGTAATATGCTACTTGCACATTGATATAATTACGACGTATATCAAACCCACCAAAACTGCAAATGATATGTGGTGCGAGAATAGAATAGTCTGTATCGTGCACAATAATTAAGTAGACCTTCAACGTCCCAAAAGCGGCCATGAACACAAGTCACAACCAGAATAGTTGTCATGTGAACCATGTAGACAACTGACAACTACATTAATGGAATCTTCAAAGCAGCCAGGACCCAGTCAAGGGACACTGGGCTATGTTCCTCCTCATGAAAAGGTAGCGTCCCTATGACCGGGTTGGTTGGTTGGTTGGTTATTGGAGCTTAGGGAAAAATCGACTACATCGGTCATGCAGCGCCCATCCCTCTGACCGGGAAAGGTCAGCGACCGATATGTCGGTCTTTCCCTCTGACCGGGAAAGGTCGACATATCGGTAGGCTCGAATGCACTCCTTCCCCCTGCTTCAAGATTATTTTTTAGTGAAAGGGCTCTCCTCACAGAGGCGTAGGCTTTGAGAGGAAAGCCCTCCTTCAGTATGCTCCAGTGCCTCCTCTCCCCGCTGAGCCTGGACTGCATATAGACGGAACGCATCCCTCTAGACTTTCACAGTGGCCCCATTCCAAGGAAGTCGCGCCAATCAAGAGGGACCCCTCCCTCACGACAGTCCCTCGATCCGCATCTGAAGGCAGCTGTCCTTATCACCGTATTTAATCCCCAATGTACATCTCCCACCACCATCTTCTACACTAGCCCATCTAAACGCTGAGGCTGACAGTTCAAGGGGTGCCAATTCCGACCACGCCATCCAGCTGGCAACAGCATCGTTGCACTGCAAACCTTGAGCATCACCTGCAGCTTAATCAGCGTGGCCTAATTGAGTTCGGCTGGCCGAGCTACAAAGATGAGCCGGCACCTGGCGACCTCTTCAGCGGAGCTTCTAATGGGAGCCGCTACCCGGCACCTGGCGACCTCTTCAGTGGAGCTTCTAATGGGAGCCGTTACCCGGTACTCGCCGACTGCGGGCCAGTCACAGTCGTACGGCGACCGCACGAGATGAGTGGGCACTCAGCTGGAGTGTCTGTCGACTGTTCCCGACAATCTGACGGGGAGGATTCAGGTGCTGATGACCACGTTACCAGGGCTCGTCCGTAAAGTAACAAGCTTCATTCGAGACTGTGTGCAGGTTGAGTTTGGTAGTAACGTGTTGATGACCCGGTAGATATGCCTAGGTAATTATTGTCCACACGGAGAAAATAGCTGAAAACTGAGCTGTAGTTCAAATGGTTAGTAAGCGAATTTGAACAATGCAAGGAATGTGAAGAATGTGAGAAACGTGACAAAGGTGGTAAATATAATAAATGTGAGAAACGTGAGAGGAGATAACATCCGGTGCACTAATTTCGGGGAGCACAATCACGAACTGAGGATTGGTTGGTTATTGGGGTTTAGGGGCGCATCGACTGCGTCGGTCATGTAGCGCCCTCACGAACCGAGGAGCCGGCTAAGCTTTGACTCGCTGTTGGTCAGAGCATAATTGCTGTAACGACTGGGATAAGCAGCACATCACTCGGACCGCTGACGATAACTCGGGAAACCCACGCCACCCAATTGCTGGGCACGGCAGTCACTGGATGCGCGTCACACGTGGTGGAATTTAGCCTCCTGGACATACCGTTAGTGCACTTCCCGTTGCCCGGCAATTGCGCATGGCTGCCCAACCAATCGGGCCAGAAGCTAATCTGACCACACTTGTGAAACGATGCGAAGAGCTGAGATTTCCGCAGCCGACGCACGGACGGCGATTACCAGCGGCGCGAGGCTCGGCCCGACCCGGTCTCACCACTCACGACCGCCACACAAAGAAGTCCAGACCCACAGCCGCTCCATGGTGGGGCAAGAAGCGAGGCGTGCATCGGCATCACGCACTCGCGTATCGGCGCCGCCACGGCTCACCAGCGCCGCTTCGTGGTGGGGAAAGAAGCGAGGCAGTGAGGCGTGCATCGGCACCACGCAGACGCGTACTGGCGCCGCCACGGCTCGCCGCCGCTGACGCGGGTCGCCTGCCCACAGACGTCGGCAGCGAGCGCTGAGCGCCGCACGGTGTGGCGGCCGCTCGGAAGATCGGTATCGCTAACGACGCTCTTTCTCATCCGTTAGCTGAACAACACGTCGCCATCAGCCGAGTGGCCGGCGGCGATGGCTCGTGAGAACATCCGATGGACTCACGCGACCTCATCTGCGACCTCCCGGCGCTAGTCGGTTGGGATGGGACACCGACAACTGACACGGGGGCGACGGAACTGAGGGACTGCAGTTCTAGTTTGTAGTTGCAATTGTAGCACGTATGCAGTCACAGGACATGTTCACTTCATGTATTTAGGTAATTAACATTAGTCTTCTAACAGCATACGTGTCTCTGAATGCAACAGGCACGTTTGCTGTCCAAGGATAATTAATGTGCTCAGACAATTTTTAGAGGCGGGAGGGGGCCATGTCAAGGGGCCGATTTGGCCCTTGACCACATGGGCACTGGGCACAAGCACAACTTTCGAATTGCAAGTTGTGCGAACAGTGTCGCAAACAGTGCGATATTTACAACTTGCGCATGGCGTAAATTATGGGCCAGAATATGGTTCCGGGGATTTAACAGGGCAACTCCTATTCGCAAAGATAATTTCCTTAAGCAGTCTTGGCAATTGTTTTGTGGAACTCCTATACCAGCAACAAATGTGTCCAGTAAAGTGCATCAATTGAATAACATCCATTTTTCCCACATCATACTTCTGGTGAAGAAACAATACATGTTATGTGAGGCGATCACGATACCTAGCGCCATGCGCCCTAAAGCCCTAATAACTAACGATACCTAGCGCCATTGCAGCCATGGTGCAACCCTTTGGTGGATCCAAGAGGTCTGTCCATCATTACGGTGCTTCATGAACGTCACATTCAGGAAGAAACATAAAATTACAGATAGGAGGATCGCTTGATCTGAACCCGATTGCTAGATTCATATCAACAATGAGTCTGGTACATGTCCGATTGTACTGTGGTCTTATATCAACACATAAAATGCTGCCAGACTTGGTTTATTCACATATCAAAAACACAGTAAACCTCCACCAATAGGTGAAGTCACAAATCACAATCATATTGCATCTATTGGAATGAAACCTGCACCTCCAACAATCGTATCCCGCATCAGTCCTGACCGGGCCGCCAGGTATGCAGCACAGTCAGTCTGCCTGCTCGAAGCGGGTCGGCTCGGAACACGTCAGCGCGGCGACCGGTTATGCAGCAGCGTAGCGACCCGACAAACGACGGCGCTACCGGCCCGGCGCGCGCGCCACGGCCGGCGGCCGTCAACTGCGCAGAACTGGCCTGCCGTGCGGTACAGCGTCGGCCAGGGGGCGTGGCGCGGCGGCAGCAGCGATGGCGGCCGCCGCGGTATGCGCGGCGGCTGCACGGCATCAAAGCCTGCTGCCGCCGCCACCGCCGTCGCGTGTATGTGTGCGCAGCTGAATTTAGCCAGCCTGCCACCGTGTGGTGATGCCGCCGTCGCCAGTCGGCCCGCAGTCGCGTAAACAGCGCAGGCGCCGGCCGGTCGGGCCACGAGGGAGGTGACCGCCTGTGTGACGTCATAATACCGACCGGCACAGGTACAATAGGCGGATCAGAAACGCGATGGAGCGCTAGGTCGTGCAGCCAAGCGTGCTGCGGAACTTCCTTGATAATGATCGGGTAGTATGACACTGACTGACATGCGTAGGGCTTCAGAGACAGCATTAGAAGCACCAGCAATGCCACAGCTGTTGATGTAGAAATACATCGGAAGGGCCCGACATATTGTGCCACGACAAATCTTATTTGCTGGAGGGACCCAACCGAACAACACGGTTGACCATATATGTCAAACACCACCTGAAGACTGGTCTTTTTAGACACTGATAATCAGCATGCACAAAGTAAACTATTAAACTAACACTAATTAAACACGTGGGAGATACTTTACTTCGTAATAATGCGGCTACTGTTGCGTTTGGGCCACACATAGGCTGAAGATAGGCTACCAAATTCAGACGGCTTCTTTATTCCGGTTTAGAGTGTCTTGACAGCGAACGCAGTACGTCATGTACAACACTTTATCGACGTGATCACAGCGGGTCACTTTTTCCTATCATCACGTTAGATTGTCCACAATAACCACGCACAGAAGAGACAAATTACGCCGTTATGCAAGTACAAAACTAGGCAATAACTGGGCAGAAAACAATTGACAACTCCCACCTCCCGTATATTCAACGTAAAAATGTTCACTCTGTAATCCCTAATTCCACTCCTGATTCTCTACTCGGACATCTGACCCACATTTTTAGTTACTGCATTAAATAAAAGTCCACAGGGTGCCTGTTTGCCATGGTGTGCCTAAGCGTCTCTATACTTAATTCATGTATTTCACTCCTTTCTTTGCGAAGCCGATTGTGCCGAACAGCCCAACGGAACAGTCGGGATGGGAGCCCGTTTCCGGTAACTGGAGCAGGTAATGACCTGCTAAAGTGCTCCTATATAGTTGACCTGAGGTCAAATGGCGGATCTGGCATCTGTATTGCATCATTAGTAATGTCCAAAACATCATTAATGCCAATTTTGGAGCATTTAAACACAATCACAGCGATCCATAACAATGACAAGCCAATCCACACAAAACCAGAAAATGTTGTTATTTTGACCTCATTTGACCTTGAAGATATTAAGCTAGTCATGAAATTTGCACACAATAGAGTTCACTACCGTACCCGTAGACCCTGTGAATTTCGTTGCTCTAGCCTCAGTAGGAGCCGAGATCGTAGAGGGGCGGAATCCGCCCCACCCCCTCCAGTGCGCGTAATTTACCGAGGCCCTCCAGGGCGCGTGTTAAGATAATATATCCCTCATCAGATGTTTTTAGAGGTCGAAGAAATCCAATTTTGGTGCAAATGTCCGGAAAATCGGCCTGGAGGGGGCCATGGCCCCCATGCGGATGGGGATGGAGCTATACATAGCAGCTGGTGTAGTCGCCGATGTCGCACAACAGTAAAAACTGCTGAGAACACAGAGCCGCCGCAAACATCTAACAACGTGCTTGAAGTGCACGTTGTCCACGTCTTCCGCACAGCGTTTGTCCGAGTCCAGTCGCTTCTCTGGCTCTGCGGCCGTAATCGCTACGTCAGTAGTGTAAATCCGCGCTGTCGTAGGCACTACGTCAGTGGTGTAAATCCGCACTGTCGTAGGCACTATGTCGGTGGTGTAAATCCGCACTGTCGTAGGCACTACGTCAGTGGTGTAAATCCGCACTATCGTAGGCACTACGTCAGTGGTGTAAATCCGCACTGTCGTAGGCACTACGTCAGTGGTGTAAATCCGCACTGTCGTAGGCAGCACGTCAGTGGTGTAAATCCGCACTGTCGTAGGCACTACGTCTCGCAATAACCTCAGCGTAGACAAACAAACAAACGCCACGCCTAATCCTGATGCCAGCAGCAATATTGTCTGTTTGTTATTTGGGCTTCAGGGCGCGTCGACTGCCAGCAGCAATATGCCTGCTGTTACAATCCTGTGTCTGCGATGTGGTGATGCAAATCCTACACCCCGACAGCGCATACATAAAAACAGCCACTACCGCACAGGAAGCATGCATGAATACCCCATCAAATAGACGGGTTAAGACGGCGGGTTCCATGGAGCGAAAACACATTAATGGATACCGCCGAGGCTTCCTCCTCGTCGTCGTCAACGGCAGACCTAGCGTCTGGGGCATGCGAGCACATTGCCGCTGATTCATATTCGGACCATGAAGGCCACCTATTGCGGATATCCGCCGAGGACGTCAAGCTATGGAATCACGGTCACACGTCCAGCCACATATTCGCTCCCAATTGCGGTGGTGGTGGTGGCTATTGGTTTAACGACACGTCGACCGTTGGCGTCAGGTAGCGTCACCAATCCCTCATGCCGATCGGTCGCGGGCGAAGAGCAGCGACAGGTGAGGCTCGAACCCACGTTCTTTCGATTATGAGACAGGCAACCTACCCCAAGAATATTCGTCCCCCACTTCCAAGTGCGTGTCCAGCGCAATTACGCATCTTCAATTTGCGTCAACTAAAAGGCACTTAAAACAACAAATTGTGTACACACAACTTAAAGCAGCACTAAAATACTAATATGGTTATGCATCATGGACGAAGAAGAAGAAAACAAACGTAGTTGAAACTGAAGGGGTTTAATGTTAGTTTCATTATATACCTGCATTATGACCAGAACTCAATTGGCAAATATAAGTATTGAAAAAGATCACCTAAGATACAGTTATATTTCCCGCCATGAATACTCAGCCATGGGTGTAACCACAGATTCGAAATTGTGGGGGGGACAAATCAGGGACGCGGGAAGTCTGAACAGGATAGTGGCTCCCCCCACCCCCACACACACACACAACTAAAATTGGAATTCAGACACTTCTTTAAATGTCATTTGCAGCCACTTCAATTAAATATTCAGTGTATTTCAATTTTTATAATTTACAATTGTTAAAAATGATATTTTTTAACTAAAAGTTCCGTCAAAATTAGCAAGTTTCACTACTTATCACTGCCTATGAACATCTAGCTTTATGTAGTACGTGTTTAGCCCGACTTCACTGCATCCAGCAGTCTCAAAACCAGGTGGCAACTCGCGAGTAGAATGAGCTTGAACTCTCCCACGTGACACCGGTCCAGTAGACCTCACCTGGTTAAGCTAATCGGAGACTGGTGTCCCACCAGGTGTCTTGCACTACACCGCTGAAGGTTCGCCCACACGATATGTTATCACATCACTGATGACGTCATTTACACGACAGCACCTTTGGCTACCGCCATGCACTGGCGTTCACGGCCGCTCATTTGTTCGGCAGCTGACCACGACTCGCACCAACGCAGCCCCACGGCCGCGGCTATCGCTCGACTGACAAGGGGGCGTAGCCGGTCCGGCGACGCCGGACCGAGTCACGTGACCTCGGCCGACAGCGCCATCTACAACAATCGCGCGCCCCGTGCTGTCATCTCTGAGCATTACTGATAAACAGGGCGAGAACGGAAACTCGGCCGTACCAGCTTTATGATACTAGCATGATACCACTGTGATCTACCTGGTCAGGTAATCGCCAGATCCGCCAGGAAAACTCTTGGAGGAAAACATCACGGAAAAATTAGTAACATAATCACGGACGTCCAGCACCACGTACCACCATCGCCACAGCTACCAGTACGGCAGCATCGACCTCCCGCTTCACCACACGCAGCACGCAGAGCGTGCTCCCGAGAGCGACGACGCACCAAAGCCGCCAGTGGCCGTCGATAGATGGCAAGAGTGACGGCGTCTGTCCGACTGCACACGGCAGTAAACAGCACTGGCGTCAGCTGTGTCGGCCGACGCCTCACTGCTCCATCATCAAATCGACAGGACCGCTTACGGCATGCCGTGGTGACAACGCGGTAGGAAGCGAAAAGCGAAATCAGACGGAATGAGAAATCAATCAGGAGAGAGCACGTTGGCAACATCCGTAGACCTACCGACACGATGGGTGCCCAGTGAGTCGGTGTCTCACTGAAAGTCTGATCCAGCTGCTTCGAACCCAAGAGTGCGTCGACATCTGGGCCTGTTTGTCGGACGTTGTGCGAACACATCACTGGTGGTGGCCTGGCGCTTTAGATCGCGCAGACTACTTCGGCCAATTCGCACCCATGAAAACGCATTATTTCTCTTTGTTGGTAGAGACAGCAGATGTTGTACAAAAGTGTTCCTGTTATAAATTTCCAACAATATATACGCAGAATACACCGTGTGTAACATCCCCGTCTCGTGTCAATCCAGCCAACTGTTGTTGAATAAAGTGCATGTGGAATTTTGATGAGGCTAAAAGGCAATGCTGAACTTAGGTACATGTGATATTTATTTACTACGGAATGTGATGCTGATTGAACGGTGTTTTCGGTTTTTGCTTATGCTTTTTGGCGCAAAATAGTAACAGTTGGTGTCGCCAAGCAAAAGTGTACACTGAGATCACGTTGATGTTGCCACCACAAAACTTGTGTTGGAGTAGCGATACTTCTCGACAGGAGCAGCAATTCACCCGACACAACCGTGCGACAGTGGCAGTGGCTCGTTGGACTTACCATCGCCGTGGCCATCATGGTGCTGGAGTACAGAATAATTACGATGACTCTTGCTTCTCGATTTATCCGCTCACGCCTGAAAGGGCACACGTCCTGTGATGAGAACGAAAGCCGCTGTGCTCCGTTCCCTGTCCATGGATGGCTAATTTCCGGACATGAAACATCTCTTCACACGTGTAAGCGAAATTATACAAAGCCCAAGGCTCAATGACACCTTGTTAGACACCAGGCCCTGGTTGGTTCTTGGGGTTTAGGGGCTGCAGAGGTCATGCAGCACCCATGACACCGGGTCCTGGCAACACTGGTGGCACGCCGAGCGAATCAGAAGCCTTGTGTTGCCTGGTGTAGTCTCCCTATAACCATATCATGGTTTGCAATATGCTAGTATAAACTGGCTATCACCGGGGGTTAGCCATAGGAGACTATGGCAGGTGTGTAATTTCGGACCTAGAGGTTATGTGTATCCTGGAGATATAAGCACATCGTGTTTGCTGCGGGAGTAAGTTTTGCTGGGAAAAGGTCCTTTGCGGTGAATACCATTGGCGTGGCAAGTATTAGTGTTTGCCAGTGCTTTCCCAATTCTGAACTAAATATTAGTGTCATTCTTAATCAATCATCAGATATGACAGTCATATTCTCCTGTGCTTTCGCAAAAATTGAAAACAAACCAAAGTGTGGCGCTTGGGGACTTGCTAAAACAAATGATAAAATAAGGAGGGTGCAGCTATATGGGAGCCTCTCTCCATATATGGTAGAGGCTATATGCTATATAGCCTCTCCCATATATGGAAGGTAAGATATGGAGTGGTGCAGCTACATGGGAGAAGCTATATGCCACTTTATGGAAGGCAAGATATGGAGTGGTGCAGCTATATTGGAGATGCCATATGCCGCTTTATGGAAGGTAAGCTATGGGGTGGATGCAACTATATGGGGGAGGCTATGGCTATACGCAGCTCCATAGAAGGCAAGCTATTGGGTACTGCAGAAAGCAGATCAAATATAGTTCATAGGAAGAAACGTTTTAGAACACAACCAAGGTTTAAACCTCGGTGAACCACACACTAAAGATCATATTCCGAGACAGCCCAAGATGTACCAAATTGCAACTAAATTCATAGCCATTGACGTTTGGACATAGGTATAGCCAATATTGGAGGGAAGTTGTATATTTGTGTCATAAGGCAGTTGAGCATATCGTTTCTCATCTATTCAATTTATTCTTGTCCTCTTTTGTATTCCCATACTGATATTACACAAGTGACTGAAGGAATACTGTAGCGATTGTTCAAGAGTGATTCCTCCGCCACTACACCCCATGAAAAGAGCAACCAAAGTTCTGATTTATTCCAAAGAATGCATATTTGTTGAAATGTGTTGGGTGCATTCCTATGGTGTGAAGCATACTTGAACACTCTTTAAGAACACTTAGAATGACATTTTCAACTTGTTCTACTTATGACAGTGGTCCTTGTACCAATACATCCCACGAGAAAGAACAACCCAACTTCTGATTAATTCCAAAGAATACCTGAACACTCTTGAGAACACATCGAATGACACTTTCAAATTGTTCTACCTACAAAAGTGCTTCTTAATGAGAATAAACATATCATAGGATTTGTTTAGCCATATAAAAGGAGAAGGAAGGCAGAGGGAGAAGAAGGTATAGCAGTACAACACCAATCTTATGGAGGGAGGGAGGGGGAAAGAGACCAGAAATTTATTAAGGGAATTGGTTCCACAAAAAAAATGTCACACCATGCCTAGTATGTAAGCTTTGTTACCTGCTCCAAGTTCATTTCTGCTTCTGCACAGTACCATGGAGCATTCTAAATTGCACATGTGTATCCAACTTCATTGCACCAAATCAAATTGTTTGATTTGGTTTGGTGAAATTAACTTTAGCTAACTCTCATACCGGAGCAGGATGCAAAATTCGCCCATCGTTCCTAATTTTGTAGGTTCGTTAGTTTGTTATTAGGGCTTTAGCGTGAATCGACTCCTCGAAGATATCTAAATTTTCGAAGATATGTCACAAGCGTGCAGGGATGTTGTAGCGAAATGTTCTCACCTTGTTGCGAACTGATAACTGCATCGTGTGCGACGTTATTTGTGTAATCAGTTGGTACATGTAAGAGTTGTTGGTTTCAAGTGTACCGACAGGCCGCCGGCCACCACGGAGGTTCCCTGGGCGCGATGGCGCACCCCTCCGGCCCATCGGTCGACCTCATGTGACCCGGAAGGCAGTGGTCGAGGGGCGCAAACTTATACTGTAGGGAGTTCGGTACAGCCATAATTTCCCCTTGAGCTTTGCCTCTCCAGTCTCATTAGCTTCAGATATATAAGGGGGCAGAATCCCAGCCCCTTCAGGCTTCAATGACATTTGGCATTACTGAAGCATAAACACATTTAAATTGTTGTTGATATCTAGCAATACCACAGCACAATTAATTGTGCTGTGGTATTGGAGCACAAGCACAGGTATGGCCAGCACAACAGGCCATACCTGTTTAAAGACTACAATTTTTAATTGTGAATATGATAGGGATTAAAGTGACATCACTACAGTGATTACTAGGTCAAAGTTCATGACATGTGTTTGGCTCTGTGTAGTTCATTTTGGGGAAGATTTGAAAAACAAAACCCATTCCAAATCAGAAAAGGAACAAAAAATGAAACATGGTTCCTAAATGTTTGCCCACCATTAAAAAAGTAATTTGCAAACAAATTAGCTTGCTTTTTATATCCATTTTTTAACCAGTAGAGTGCACTCAGAACCATTGCTTTAATTAAACTTAGCTTCATACAATGTGCTTACCTTTGCCTGAGTCTCTGGTTTTAGCCATAATAGGCAAATATGCAAAGCAAGTAAGTCATGAAGAATGAAAAAATTCACAAATTCCCCTGGTGCACTTTGTTGCATTATAATGGTAAGTATGCAATGAAAGTTGGAATGAAATGATTTTACCCATTAAACTGTGATGGTTGGTTGACCTTTTTGACTTAACTGATCTCACTTCACTTTGACTAGCTCAGTCGCTGTGGATGACCTGCACTCAAGGGCACTGTATAACCACTGCAGTTGATGCGCCCGAAAACCCAAATAACTAACTAACTAACCTGCCCTCAAAATGCTTACACCACATATCAAATTCATGTGGGAAGACGAATACAAATTTTTTTAGTTCTTTTTCGTTTTGTTTGTCTTCACTCAACGTGAAAAATTTGATGGGGTGTAACCACTCCCCCCCCCCCTGAGATGGCAAGGGTTAATAGTTGCCATGCAAACAAAAAGCTGATCACTGAACAGGCCTCAACTCATGGAATATCTTGTCCAATTTTAAAAGTTCCTAGATTGTTTTTGGCAGAACAACATGCCAAAGATGAAGAAGAGCCTCAGGTTCATTTATGTATTTGACTGCTAGGGCACATAGCATCACCGACCTCTTACGCCGAATGATCGCAGAGCACCGCCGGTTGCAGGATTCGAACCCACAATTTTACAACCAGGATTTGAACACCATACTGAGCGATCATGATGCCCCAGGACAATATATCAAGAATGGTACCTGGTTATACTGCCATTTTGGACCAAAAGGTGGGTGCAAGTGCAAAATTTAAATGTATCAAGTTATTAAGTAAATTAGCCTCATACAATGTGCTTACCTTTGCCTGAATCTTCAGTTTTAGCCATAATAGGCAAATATGCAAAACAAGTAAGTCATGAAGAATAAAATAATCAACCAATTCCCCTGGTGCATTTTGTTGCATTCTACTGTTAAGTATTACTCCAAATAAAGTACTTCATTTGCAGATGCTACTATCAATGAAAATGATAAAATACCTATTCTAAAAATGCATATTGTATAACATGGCACATCATGGGTAATCTCTATCTGGAATTCCACCACAAGATATTTGTTATACTGATCCTAGATCTGTGATGGTGAGCATAAGCATGATACTTATAAATGGGATACTGTTAGACAAGATGCATGAAGACTTCACCAGCAAGCACCAATAAGCATGATGTCAATACTTCTTTGGGAAGGGTGTTGATTCAGTGTTCGGTATGTGGTACATTCCACCCAATTTCACAAATAGTGATACCTGATGATAGGTGCATTCTACATTGCATGCTATGCAGTTTCCACAGACTCTGACATGTGTTGTTCATTCCTTATGGAATATATGCCAAGATTTCATTGATTCTACAGATAATGTACAAACTCAAATAAGATGCCCATGTCCTGTCCTGTGGTTTCATGTAAGATGGCTGCTTATGGGACATAGTGATCAATATACAGTAAACATAAACAGAATTAGGACAAGCTGCACAGTTAGTTATTAGAGCTTTAGGGCACATCAACTACATTGGTCATGTAGTGCCCAGGGGACAAGCTGCACAGAAATGTATCTATGGATTAATGCTACTAACAATGCAGTTTTTCCTTGTAATTTTTTTAAAACCTACAAATAGTGACTCAAATAGCTGACAATAAAGTATCCAGCATAAACATTTATAGAACTAGCTGAAGCCTGAGCCCATAAGATATACAATGTCACACACAGAATGATCCATATAATATAAGTAGGCAATGGACTCTTGGACATGGCATGTTAACATGCACAACAGAAATTAATCGACTCTTGGGCTCAATACTTATTCCTGTCATCAAATACTTGGTGGCCAAGTACTATATGCAACCTAGCAGAAGGACTTGTGATTTGAAAAAAAAAGAAAAGGGAAAAAAAATAAAATTCTTTCCTTTCCTTCAACCCTCTTTTGGGATGGGTGGGGTTCAGCAGAGGTCTTCCAGGTTGAGGCACAGAAACAAACAGTAGAGATTTGTCCTTAAATCAGAGGTTGGCAGTGATATGGATGTAGTGATATTTGGTGCATATGCACAAGTTAGTGACACTCTCAATTGCTCACTCCAATCTTGTGTGTAAAAGTGTCAATATTTTGTATTGATCAATATTACTTGCTGTTGTGAAAGTCCAATGAATCCCATTGTACAGCAGCTATTGGAGGCAGGGTGGGAAACTTACTTTCCGGGTTTGGAGTCGGAGTGCAAACAGATTTCTTCCGGAGTACATTTTCATGCATATATTATATTGTATGCATGGAATGTATTTGCAGGTAACCAACAGGAAAATCATATGTACCTAGTCAGTGCCTATGTAATATGCATAAGTAATACACATAATGTTTGGTCACATCAAAGCAGAGAAACAAAGTGAACAATGGACTGCACCACAAGACAGGGAGTTGTGATGATCGGCCCAGCTCAGTCTCTTGTAATTCACAGGAGCAATGTGCTTTCCTTTCACTGTTGGTCTCAGTACAAGCCTAGCCAAATGAAAAACAAACACAAATAATTCATGCTTCACCCTCAGCTCATCACACACCTACCTACACATGCAGCCAATTCCCTGCACATGACACAGACCAGACACCACTACCTCACATGCGACAGTCAGAAGTGATAGCCATGCACAAACAAAGCCTTGTGTTTGCAGTTTGCAGTATGGCACTGTTAAACATGTATTCAAATTTGCTAATGCTTATGATGTCATTTAAAAAATATCTTGCATTGAGTGGTTGAAAGACAGTTTTCATAACAGAAAATGCTAATGAAGCAAATTTCTAGCAGCAGCCTCAGGGACCCTGGAAGTGGTCTCTTAAAACTGTCAGTTTTTCCACAGTAGGGTGGCTTGAAAGCAGGTTTCTGGAGACGCATCTGCCAAATTTGTAGTGACTGGAGGCCACTATTCAGTGTGCAGGCAGGTTTGGCGCTTTGTGGTCGGCATTTCCGCTGGTTGTGGTGTGGTGTGGTATGTGTTTGGGTGTTGTCTGTGTGCTTGATGGTACAAAAAGTGGCTAGTTTACTTGGTAATCGTAAGCAGAATAACATGCTTGGTGGATGTTTTATTCAATCTTGTATTAGTTTTTTAGTGGTATCTTTGTTCCTTCTGCATGTTTGTGTTGGAGTACATTCTATCTAGTATGAATCTGGAGTGCAAAAAATGTTTTAAGAGATGAAATCTCTTAAGAGGTGCCTTAATTCTACCCTGATTTGAGGACAAATAAAGCACATTGCAAGCTATGTTTCCCATTCAGACTCTGAATGGGAAGTTGATGTGCAGTTAATTCCAATTAATGTTGGTTTTCCCTCCCCAATAATGACAACTGCTAACACCAGATCATATGGAGTATGCTCTCCAATCCATTTTTGTCTGACCATTCCCTTTACATGCCCCCAAATAATCTTCATAAATATCCAAAGCCTGTATGTGAGAGGGAAACCACCTTCCCATGTGGATGGCATACTGAGTTTCTCCAGCAGCCACTAATGCATACATGGGTGAAAAGAAAAAGCATGGATGCATGCCAGCAAGCATGCCCCCTCAGAGGTATGCAAATTGTCATGCATGTCTGAACCTAAAATTTACCATCAAATTTAAAATACCATCTCCAGTTTACACTTGGGAGCTCCTCAAGTGCACTGGGTGACATAAAACATGGTTGACCACTCAAATCCATCACATATGCCATGTCTTTTCAATTTCTTCCTTAAAAATTTATAAAATAAAGAAAGTGTGACATACAACATGTGACTGTGCTCCTGGCCATGTCATGTTTTAAAAAAAAACACATGCAACATGATTAAAGCACAAATAAGCTCCCACACTGGTTTTCAAACCGCTCCCAGGTCATTTGGGTTGAGGATGATTCCATTGGTTGAGGAAGAAAATAGAGCAAGGACACCTGGCATGACCTGCATAAATTAAAAATTATGACTAAACATAACTTCCTGATCGGTTTCAGCAACAAAATAGTTTTTACCATTGAGTTCTTCCAGAGTAGGTACATTTTCATGGACAGGTAATACGCATTGTCATTTTCTGTCAAAACCAACGTCAAAGCATAGGAGCAAAGAAGTGAACAATGGACAGCACGACCAGGAAGAGATTGGCGAAAATCAGCAAAGCTTCGTCTCTCATAACTCACAGCAACGCAATTTCCTTTTACTGTTGGTTTCAGTATAAGACTAGCCATATGAAAAACAAACAAAAATACTTCACGCTCCACCCTCAGCTCAGAGCGCATACTTACTTACGCAGCCAATTATCTGCATAACACGAGCCCACCTACGCTACCGTGCACTCCACAGTCAGAAGTCCGATGTCATAGCGGTGAGCACCGCAAAGGATCAGTCAAGGTCTTGTGTTTGTGGCATGACACTGTTAGCAATATGTTCAACGTTGCTAATGGTTGTAACAGCATATGAAAATACCTTGCATTGCTTGGTTCATTAACAGATTTCAGAGCAGAATGCACTAAGGTTGCTAATTCTGACAACGGAATGGCATCCGGGAACAAGATCATCGAATGAGTTTCATAGGTATTAGAATTAAGAGAATAAATAAGTTTAGTAGGATTTGTTTTAAAACACTTTTTGAACTTTAGTGCGCATTGTTACTAAAGTTTTTTTACTCTCTGCCTGTGATGATGGATTTTTCATGGATTGACTGTGATTATGGATTTTTCTTCTTAGTATTTGGATATTCGTAGCTTTTCTTGGTTAGGTAAAGGTGGTGGGCCGGGTGCACGCGATGTCCTCTTTTTTGTAACCTAAGTCTTGTGGTTATGCCAGTCGGGGTCGGTGAGGGCAGGTAGGAACATTGGTTTAGTTGTGTGGCCATTGATCTCAGGCTTCGCTTTAGGGGCCTATATAGGTAAGACGCAGGAGTGTCGATTTGTATCCCTTTGTGAGGGACATGGCCCCACCAATGTTTATTTTGCTCCCCCTCCCATGTTGATTTCCCCCCCTCACCACCACAAGAAACCTATGCTGTTTTTATAACAGCATCTACCAGGCATGAACCTACCAGGCATGGCTCATTCTTGGACCTAGTATTCTCGGATTTAAGTGACTTGGTTCAAGACTTCACTGTAGGCGAAACTCTGGGTAGAGGTGACCATAACATAGTTAGATTCAAGGCACATGTAGGGGAAATTATCAAGGATAATTTGGTAAAGGTTCCAAATTTCAACAGAGCAGACTTTGACTGCATGAGAGCGGCTTTAAGTGCCATCAGATGGGAAGAAGAATTCTCCAATTTAAATGCCTGTGAAATGTGGGAAAAGTTAAAATCTTACTTGAAAGAAATTCAGATTAGACATGTCCCCCAAAAGCAAAGACGCAAAAAACAGTGTAGGAAAGCCAGCATGGCTTACACCAGACTTCATAAAAGCAGTTAAGGCTAAGAAAACTGCATTTAGAGTCTTTAAAGAAGCCTCAAATGTCGTTAATCTAAAGGCGTATCGAAAAGCTAGAGACACTGTGAAGCAAAAAACCAGAGCAGCAAAGCGAGCAAAAGAACTGGATTTAGTTAGAAACTGTAATGGGGACAGTAAAAAGTTCTTTAGTTTCTACAAGCTGAGTAAAGTTTCTAGCACAATTGGTCCACTGGAAGTAAATGTGATTACATTGGGTGAGGATAGTGAGATGGTTGAGGAGCTGAGCAAGCAGTTTAAATCAGTGTTTAGATTGGGAGATATGACCAATCTGCCGACCGTACACCATAGTTCAGTGAGATGGGATCTGACAAATGATGTTGATTTCATTGATAGTGATGTTGTTTACAATCATATCAGGAAAATAAAGCCAAACAAGGCAGCAGGACCTGATGATATTTATGCTAGGGTGTTGCGAGAAACTGAAAAGGAACTGGCATTTCCACTTAGTATAATATTTTGTAGATCAGTTTCACAAAATGAAATTCCAACCGATTGGAAAAGGGCAAATGTAGTTCCTATTTTCAACAAAGGAGAAAGAGGGAAAGTTGAAAACTATAGGCCAGTAAGTCTCACATCCCTAGTCTGCAAGGTACTCGAATCAATTATCAAGGATAGAATAGTTAGTTATCTGGAAGGTAGCAGATTGATTCCCCTAGAAAAAATTCCATTAGAAACCATTAGGAACCATTAGGATTTTCCTAATGGTTTCAATGGTCCCTAATGGTTTGACTGTTTCCTAATGGAATTTACCTGATGGTGTAGTGATCCCAATGGTCCTAATGGTATTCTGATCAGACCGACCGGAGTTTCCATTCGGAATCTGGTGGCTGTGTCGCTTTCCTAGTGGAAAAAATATTCTGAATGGTTTTGATGGCAGTCTTCAGACATGTATAGATTGCCGTGAAATTTGTTTCATGCTTCCTCGGAAAATCTCACAGGACCTACGTGCTAGCGGATCTAGGGGATAGAGACATGGGGGCCATGGCCCTCCCCCTCCAAGCGATATGAAGGGGGACCAAAATATCTCCCCACTACAAATTTTTTAACTTTAAGAAGTTTTGCTTTGGGGATGATGATGACAAAATACACAACAATGTGATGAACTTAGTCGGGATCGGCGAATTCGCTTCTCAGAATGAATGCATTCAAAGTTCACCTGGCGAACTATAAACCGATAACCCGCGCCGTCCCGCTGGGGGGGGGGAGGTCTTGAACCCCCTCAGGTTTTTTCGCGGATAGTGAAAGAATTCATTATCGCGACAACGCGCCGAAATTTGGTATTCAGTATCGCGACAACCTTTTGTATGTCTCCTACATCACGTTTGGTGCATAAAGCACAAAAAGGTGGTAGTGTTTGTAAGCAATCCACCTTTGTCTATCAAAATACAAAGTACTGATCATGTAGAAGGTGACTCTGAGATGCATTCAAAAGACCAAGCAAAATATTTTTAACTTTATAATTGCATCAAGCTTTTTGTGACAATTTAAATATGTACCCTAAAGTAAGATGTATGTGAGATATGATTAGATATTCCTTGATTCTCCTCCCACTGTGTGCCATCTATGCTAGCTTCATTGAGTGGACATATCACAAGGATGCTGTGACTATGTGGTGTATTCTGCTAACATTTTGTATTCAATGTTCCTTTCTGCACATCAGCATACAAGTTCCTTTTTGTGTGTTGGCTATTTTTTGCAGAATCTAGATGCATCATTGCTGTTGCAGTAGTGAAATGCGTGATAATCATGAGTACTGGGTATATAGCCAGAGCTGTTGGTGCACCAAAAACCTTAATAGCTCACTAATCTGCATGATTGTAATTATTTGTGTATATTCTGCAGCAGCAGCTCCAGCCTGACGAGACTGATCAGTCGGCCAAAAGGTGCTAGGCTGCCTCTGATGAAGGTATCTTTGGTGGCATCTCTGTACTTCCAGATGGTATCCATCAACCTCTGGAAAAACAAGCAAAGTAAGTATATTTAATTAAAATAAAAAAATAGGGGTATTTAACCAGTAGTGGTTTCAAAGTATCAGCAGGTACTAAGGAATGTGTGAACACAGTTCACCAATGTTAAGTTGTGATGCTTCTTAGATACGCTTGCGATGAAGAAGTTCAGATATGCTCCAAATATACAACTGGATGGAGAAAAGATCATTGTGTTTCATCCTGATATCATTTTCCTCTCAAAATATGATTTCAGTACAATAATCATTTCATTTCTACACGATGTATTTGAACTTTCATCTGGTTTGGACACCAATATATATAATTCATGTACAGTATTTCCTGAAGGTAAGTAGAGAAAACGAACTATAACTTGCTGGTCACTAGCAAATGTAGCCAGCTGATTGTGCTTGCCGCAGCCAAGTAAAGTGTTAAATTACACTTTACCAGTGCACAGTGTGCGTGTTGTGTGTATCTGGATTCAAAGCCGACCACACATAACTCAAGAGAGAGAGAGAGAGATACTGATTCATGGGGTCATCATAATTTTTGAATGGATGGAAGTTGTTAATTTGGGGGCATCGCCAAGTTGTATCGAAGCAAGGACCACAGAATCAAGGGAAATTAGCAATAACCCATCACAATATATAGCACTTGTATGGTTGTGAGGAAGGATGTTTGATTACTTTCACCTTTAATGCTAATTTATCCTGGAAGTTTCAATCCTCACTATCCCATGTCTTCAAATGATACTAGGTCCTTTATCGCAATGACATTACTAATGTTGTGTATCTAATAGGTACTGGGCGCCAAATGACCTTGCTGTCGGGGCATCCCTAAACCCAAATAATCAATTTCTGATAGGTACAAGAAGTTCAGACTCCTGCAGAAAGAGATGGCAAAGCAGAATGAGGAGGTTACTCAGCTGAAGCAGCAGGCCACCCTCCTCGAGAGCAACAAAGAGGCTCTTCAAGATTATGCCAAGCAGCTGCAGGAGCTGAACCATGCATTACAGCACGAAGTGCTCGCTGCTGTTCAAGGACAAGGTGAGAATGAATGAAGACCCAACAAACCCAAAGTACTAATGGAAGACAAGATCCGTCCGTAAGAAGCTCATAAGTTCATATCTCCCCAAATGTCTGTCCGCTGTTCCATTCATTTCCCGTTCGAGTCTCGCCGAACCTCTCCGATCTTCTTCCCCACTGTTGATTAATGGAATAGTCCCGTGGTCCCATTTACAGATGGCGCATTGGCCCTTTTCAAATTTCATTTGTTTATAGGATATATATATATGTTAGCGTTTTTGTTTTTGTTAGTTCCAATGTGGGTGCAGTCATAGTTTTATTCCTTAAGGTGATCGCCCTTGTAAACGTTATGGAGCAAAAACCCTAGATTAACAACACTTAATTGCATATGCATTAATGACTGTACAGTTTATATATCATATTATATTTCAGGGAACTGTTTTCCACAGATAAACTAAAAAGACACCTGCAACCGACCGGGAGATCGGCTGACTACATAGCGCTTGTGGAAGGAAAGGTGTCCAGGTTCCTGAATAAAAAAGCACGACATGCGCAGAAAACCGAAGTATCCTGCTGCACCAGAAATGCAGAAGGAAGCTGAGCCACGGTCACTCCGCTTCTCGCGCCCAACAGTCGTGCCACACGCCTTGATTTTGGCCTGGTTGTGATAGGAAAAGACCGTAATTTATGCCATCCATCCGTATGTTGTGGAATATATCATTGGAAGCTGGTAGAACTTTACCGCGCTGTGCGCAGCACTTCGGAACTGTTCGATTCCGTAGCTGACTCCCATACTGATGGTTTCAAAAGTATGGCTACTGCGTGAACCCCTATCAATAAGTATGAAAGCAAAACCCAACACTTCCAGTAGTTGGCATTGATTTATGGACCTGATTAAACGCCCGATTTTAACTTGGTGCATTGCATCAGGCGGCGCAGTGTTGAAAAATGTTTACTTATATGTATGTGTGTGCAACAGCTACGGCAAAACGCTGCAAGAGTCATAGCGTTGCATGTTGCCTTTAGGCATGAAACAAAACAAGGGAATTCATACCACGATTGATACATCGAGGGTAATCATCCAAAAACTGTTCCCAATATCAATATATATTTAGAAAGCTAGAAAGCCCAAGATTCAGACCACTTGAAACCACCAGGGGATATTGGGACCATGAGGGTCCATTAGGATCACAGGAATCATCAGGAAACCACTAGGTACCATTAGAACCATTAGGTACCATCAGGACCATTAGGTACCATCAGGACCATTAGGTACCATTAGAACCATCAGGACCACTAGGTACCATCAGGACCATTAGGTACCATTAGGACCATTAGGTACCATTAGGACCATTAGGTACCATCAGGACCATTAGACCATTCGGAATGTTCCAATTTCCAAGGGGCAAGACCATTAGGAAATTCCTAATGAAATTTTTTCTAGGGTCAAGATACTCAACATGGGTTTCGAAAAGGACGATCGTGTCTCACAAACCTCTTGGACTTTTTGAACTTCGCTACATAACAATTTGATCAGGGAAATCAGGTTGATGTAGCATATCTTGACTTTAGTAAGGCCTTTGACAAGGTACCCCATAAACGGTTAATGATACAGCTTCAGTCCCATGGCATTGCAGGTAGCATCTTAAAATGGATAGAGTTGTGGCTTTCAGATAGACAGCAAAGAGTGATGCTAAATTGTAAAAAGTCACCATGGCAAAATGTTTTAGTGGAGTCCCCCTGGGGTCAGTACTGGGGCCACTACTGTTCATTATATTTGTAAATAACACTGAAAGTGGCCTAAGCAGTAAAGTTTTGAAATTTGCGGATGATTTGAAGGACTTTAGGGCAATAACAGGTCAAGATGAGCATATCTCGCTGCAAAAAGACTTCGACGAACTTGTGAAGTGGTCCGAAGAATGGCAAATTAAATTTAATTTTGATAAGTGCAAAATCGTGCATGTAGGTAAGCAGCATATCAAGGCTTCATACTTGATGGGTGGCCAAGTGCTATCAGTGACTCAACAGGAGAAGGATTTAGCTGTTATTCTAAACACAAAACTGGGGGCATCAGAACAGACCAAGGAAGCCAGGAAGAAGGCACTGAGAATGCTCGGGGAAATAAATAGGAATGTATCCTACAGAAGTGAGGAAGTGATCAGGAAGCTTTACTGTGCATACGTCAGGCCACATTTGGAATACTGCATCCAAGCTTGGTCTCCTAGCTATGGAAAAAAGATTGTTGGCTTTTAGAGAGAGTACAAAAAAGGGCAACAAACATGGTTAATGGCATAAGCAACCTGGCATATGAGGAAAGATTGAAGAAATTGAATATGCTTTCACTTAGATATAGAAGGCTGAGAGGAGATCTCATCGAGGTCTTTAAATTTGTCCATGGTCTGGAGAGGGGATAACTTTGGGAAATGTTTGAATTGAACAGAAATGATGCAATTAGAGGTCATAAATTCGAAATTAAAGTTAACCACAGCAGAACAAGGTTAAGGCAGACTTTCTTCACCAACAGGGTAGTAGAATACTGGAACCAGCTGCCAGAAAACATTGTCAGTAGCAGCACATTGAACATCTTTAAAAGCAGCATAGACAATCATTATAAGAATAGAGGGCTTGCTTTTGAGTATTACAGGGAAGGCTGATTGACAGAGTTGGTGGGCAACTGGTTGAGTGTACAGAGTGCAACCAAGAAGGGCCCTTGTGGCTCATAGTTGCGTTAATCTTTTATGCCTTTATGTCTTTATGTTATATTAGTACTCACACCTTGGGCATGTGTCTCACACTCACACTCACACATTGGGCACTATGGTTTCTTCCAAGTGTCACTTCAGCTAGGTATGACCAGAATGGGATTGATGTCTTGAAATTCTGGAATTGGAAAGGAAAAGTATGTGGCAATGCAGGTCGGCATGGAGCAGAGGACTTTGATAACTTTTCTTTTAATATGGGTCCTGGATTATGAGAGGAAAACTTCAGCATTCAAGGTTTTAGAGTGATGTGATTTGCTATATTTAAAAACCGTTTTTCCATGTTTCCATAGTCATGAACAAACAGCAAAGAGATCACAGTCATTGTCAGACTCAGTTAATCATTTGGACAAAAGGAGTGGACAACATCCAGGAGATAAAAATATTATGGGCGGCCAACATCAAAGACAAGGCCATGTTTCCAATGGTTGTCCTGACTCTCAAAGACGAAACACCACTTACACAGTTTACTTTAGTGATCCTTAACTCGAAATATTTTCGGCCGAATTCAATTTTTCTCCTTTCAACCACACACCGGTAATTTCTAAGCACGTAAACAAGAAATAGCATATATTGACCGGTAAAATCTGGGGATATCTACGAGAACTTTGACGGGTAGGTGAATTTCGCACCTCCCGCCCCTGCTCTCCAGGGCGCGTGTTAACCTCGGTTCTTCGGCACGTAAAACCGAACATATTATATATATATATATATATATATATATATATATATATATATATATATATATATATATATATATATCTATTTATATATGTATATTAGGGTGGTTATTAGTATATAGGGAACAAATAAACACCGGAAAGTACTTCTTCCTACCCCTGTGAATTGTTCCTTTGGGAGCAAAAAAACGTGTGAAGAAAGTTTTGTTCAAATCCGATCGTAATAACATGTTGCACATCGACCTCGTAAATATACCCAATATCTGGCTCCAGGTCCCCCTCCCACAGGAGTGTACACTGCTCAGTAGTATTATCCGCTCAAAGACGGGGATATCGTGGGGGCCAAACCACTCATTATTGCCTGGTCTGGGCAAGTGTCGTCTTTTTTGTGTCCAGAAACTGCTTCTGGTGGGCCGCCACTACCTGGAGGAGGAACTGAAGCTACTCCTCATCCTTGGTCAGCGACCGGTTGTATTCATTGATGAGGGCCACTCCATGTTCCGCATGGTCGTTGACCACCGCCAGCTTGTGGACCACTGCTGCTGCCGCCTTGAACGGCTCCCGTTCCTCCCACGTCTCCGGGGGAAGTCCAGGAACGACTTGTCCAGGTTGAGCTTCTCGAAGAAGCCGAGCGTTCGATCCGTGACGAAATCTTCAAGATGGACACTGCGGATAGATTTCTTCGGCAACATGACTCTCTTCGGAGCTGACTCCTCCCTCTCACCGCTCTCTTGCCTTGTAGCCATCGCCATCGCCTTCTTCCTGTCAACGGAGACTTCAGGGTCGAAAAAGGCGAGGCCAACCAGCTCCTCCGACAGGTACCAGAGGTGGTTGGAGAGTTTCTTCAAGGCAACGTTCCCCACCTCGGCGTCAATCTTTCCGTACGTGTCCAAAGCCTTCAGTAGGTCCAGATCGAGCCGAGGAGTTTGAGCGGGGAACCCTGCCTTCATCCACGCCATTGCGTACACTCTCGCAGAGAAGACGCACATTTTCATCAGTGCGTTCTCTTCTCTATTCTTGAGGGAGAATTGATCGCAAAACATCCATACCTTGAACGAATAGATGATCTTACTCATCCAACGTGCCTGATGCATTGGTCCAGGAGCTCGAAACCGGACGCCGCGAGCAGGAACTCCGCCAAGGAAGATGATGACAAGCTCGACCAGCTCCTTGTAATCATCACGCAAGTCACTGCGATCCTGAAGGACTTGCATTGCCAAGCCCAGGCCTTCGTCCTTCATGTCCTGCAGAAGAGTGGCTACCTCTGCACTCTGCATCCCTGTGGTGAAGGCTTCGCGGTCAATGTTCTCCCAGTAGGTCTGGAAGCGTTTGAAGAGGAGGACATCGGGGGAAGAGGAGGCTCCGAGGAGATGGGTGAAGACGGCTTGAACCATGACTTCCAGGATATGGTGTCGGCAGGCAAAGTGAAGCATGTCCTTCTCGAGCTGTTGTTCGATGAGCACACAGGCGCCATTGTTCCTGCCAGTGTTCGTAGTCGTGGTGTCGAACGACAGTCCGGCCACCTGATCTGCAACTCTCCATTCCTCCAGAGCGGACACCACGGCGCGAGCGATGTCGTGTCCCGTCCCGCTGGCAAGCTTGGCAATACTCAGTAGCTGAGATGTTCCCTTCCCTTTAACAAGAATGGAAAGCCTGTCCACATGGTCTTTGGTGGTTAGGTCAGGCATCAGCTTGCCAACCCAATGGACAACAAGCGGAGTGTCCGCTCGGAACTCTTCCTTGAGCTTGGAGGCCAGTGCTTCCCGGTGCTTTCTCCGATGACGGCGGATGGAAGAGCGGTTGATGTTTAGCTCCTTGACATCGCGTCCGAGAACACTAGCAGTCGCAGTCAGGACGTGAACGGCCGATCGATCCGTCGTCTTCGTCCTGTCCAACGTTGCCGCAAGAGCTGGACTGATCATATTGGTGGTGGCTCTCCGGATCCGTTTCCGCGGACTCGCTCCGCCAACAGCATCACGGACTTCGGCAGCTTCAGCAGACGACTCTGGATCAGATGCGCTGGAACTGGTGGAGGACTCCAGCTCAACCACTGCGGACGAAGACGTTGCCTCTTCTTGCGCGCGCCTCTGTTGCTCCAGCTCTCTCTCCGTCCTCTGGCATCGTCGAGCTTCTTATCCAGCAAGGACAGTATCCATATTCCCCATCCTCCCCCGTTGGCCTGGTTCGCGTTGGGCAAGCAGAAACGCCTTATCATCCGCATTCGTCATCGTCTTCAAGGCGTCTGCGTGGGCCACGTCGAAGAGATTCTCCAAGACGACCATGAACGCCTCCTCCTTGGCCACCTGCGGCACCGAGCGTCGATGCTTCCCCTTCTTCAGGAGCTCGTACTCCCGATGCAGCTTCTCCATTTTCGTCACCACGTTGTCCTTCCTCATCATGGGAATCCGAGCCATGCTCCAGTATCGCGCCACCATGGGAGCAACGACAAGCGTCACATCACGGAGCGACGTCTTCTTCAGATGTAAGTTGTGCAGAATAACGGCTAAGACATCGCCGTTGGATGGAAGTTTGGACCCCACCAGCTCTGGCTCGGGCACAACAAGGAAATCTTTGCTATGTGTAGCCATAATAATCTGAGAAAAAGAAGAGAGGGGCGAGGTTAATGCAATACCGATACTGCCTAAGTACACTGGTGTACTTACTGTGGTAAAGTAAAAAATTTCAACGTCATATGGCACTGTGGTAAAACACTGGGGTAGAGTTTAAAAAATCAACTTCGATGTGCAACATCTTCACACGAGCCGATTTTGAAATAAAAATACTTACGCGGTTGTTGCATGTATATGAACAGATTCCCGGGGTAGGAGCAACATAATTCAAACTTTTGATTTGAAGGACCACCCTAATATATATATATATATATATATATATATATATATATATATATATATATATATATATATATATATATATATATATATATATATATATATATATATATATATATATATATATATATATATATATATATATATATATATATATATATACATATATACATATATATACATATACATAGACATATATATTCTACATATTTATATCCTATATATAGTTTCAGGAACGTTAGTTTTGAATTAAATTTAAAACTGGAAGCCATTTGAAATGAAGCATGACCGCATTCGTTCAGATCTCTATTTTCGTGAATTATACCACCACCACGTAATGGGTGGAAGTATGAAAGCACCTGGGATATTTCCTATGAAATGAAAGTGTCGGAGATGCAGCTGCTCCCATGTCAAAATTCAGACAAATCGTAGAGGCCGGTGATATCGCATCCGTTGGCCCTCATGATGTAGCCTATTTGAAATCGGGCACCATGTCAAAAACCGAATCGGTAGAAATGCAGATGAAGAAGAATCGGTAAGAATGCAGTGTTAGCACACTATAATTTGAAGAACGGTAGTACGGCAGTCGAAATGACTGCCCATCCGACCAATATCTAGTTAAATATTCAAATGAATCTGTTGCGAGTTTAACGGAAGTCTCAAAAAGTTGGCGACATATTCTTCCGGAAGGGTTGTTTTGAGTTCACCAAGACACTGGGATTCACTTGAAATGAAGCATGACCACGTTTGCTGAAATCTACATTTCACTGAATGTACCCACCCCAAGTATTGCGTGAGAATATGAATGCACCCAGGAAGTTTCGCAGGAAATGTGAGGGTCGGAAGTGTGGCTGCTCGTAAGCCAAAATCAGACACATCGTGGGTGCCGATCATATCGCACCCATTGGAACTATGTGAAGAAAAAAAAAACATTACGTAAAGAATCGAATCCATAAGCAAGCAGCAGAAAAAGGTTCGCATCGTATATTTTCAAGAAGGGTAGTTTTAAGCGCACCTTGAAGCGAGTGGGTAGTCATTTGAGGTGGACCATGTCCGCATTCGATCAGATTTGCATTTTGGTGAATATTCTCACCCCATGAGGGTGGGAATATGACGCCCGTCAAATGAGCGAGAGATTCACATTGTTATTGAGATTGATATTTGGTTGGAAGGGCGGACATAATTCATTCAAAACTTGCACACGGGTGGGTATAACTCGACCCAATGATCATCTTGGGCATAAAAGCTAAGAGGGGCGTTCATAAAGAGCTGAGATATTCAAGGTCAAATGTTAAGATCTTCTTGGTCGGGCTCTTCGAATTCCATCCAATATTAGCCCACCGATCGTACTCGACCCGCTGATCATCATGAGCATAAAAGCTATGTGGGGCGTTCATAAACAGCTGAGATATTCAAGGTGAAATGTCGTGGTGATTGTGGTCGGAACCTTCAGATTTCTTCAGTATTAGGGGGCTTGCCTTTCCGATACAGTCCACGTCAAGGCGAAATATTATTGCTCTGATGCTATGTCCAAAACACCCACAGACACCTCGCGGCACACAGCCACGGAAACACCCAGACACCTCGCGGCACACAGCCACGCCCTCACTGGTCAAACATCTCAGCTCCACTGAGGCCCTGGCCCCGCCGGCCGGCTCGCCGCCGCCGCCGGCACGTGATACACAGACGGCTCCTATTGCAAAGCTGCGAGGGGGTATTCTCCACTACACTCCTCCCTGATCCTAAAGTAGATCACTATACTGAAATAATTGCGTCTGCCTTCTCTCCCTCTCACCACGCCGCGGCATCCTCTCCTGCTCGCCGTCATCACGCTCAACTACATCGTCCACTCTCGGCCTATCCACAGCGGCTGGCACTTCAACAATCAAGCTCTCGTCATCATCATCGTCATTAGCGCTGACAGCATCTCTGCCTTCTGGCACTTCCGGGACTGGTGGCGGTGGCGTAACCAGCCGCAAATCACGCACGTGGCGGGACATCCCATCCACTTCGACGTTCTGTTCAGAAATAACTCTAGTCACCGTACCGACAGCACTAGGTACATCACAGCGCCGACTCGGGTGTCGGACCCAGACTCGATCACCCACACTGTAACAACGCCGTCCGACTGCGGGTGAATCACATTCTGCCACGCCGTCAATATCAAGCAGCCTGACCTCATACCTGAACAGCTGGTTGGCAGGGGAGGAGGCGGAGTCGCTACTCTTTGGCATCACGTTGTAGCGATAGACAGCCTCTGACACTGAGCAGCGCTTACGCGCTACTATCGTCTTTACTGATCGATGACACCGCTCTGAAACCCCGTTGCCGGATGGAACGTGTGCGCAACGATACCTGACCACCATCCCCCATCGACTGGCAAACTCACAGAATGCTGCACTTCGGAAGCTGGCAGCATTGTCCGTCAGGAGTTCCTTGGGCGCACCACGTTCGAGAAATATCGACTCTAACTGCCCGATAACACTAGCTGAGTCCTGGCCCCTGAGGCGTCTCCAGATCGTGTACCGGGAGGGACCACAATCAGTCATCGTCAGGTAGTGCTGGTCACCTACATGGCAGATGTCCATGCTGGCCCTACTCCAGCACTCAGAGACCCCCAGTGACCCTCTTTGCCACCTGGCGGGCGCCGGGTCGATCGACTGGCAGGCCGGACACTCTCGCACGACACTCCGCACTTGTTGCCTGGTGACTGATGGGTACAGCCTCCGGCAGATGATCAGGGTGCGCTTGATGCCCGGATGTCCACTAGTGTGGTGGACAGCTGCGATGTCCTCAGGTGTCGGCGGCTCTGGAGCTGATGCAGCAGCGGCTCCACACACTGGCAGGTTGCCAGCTGACGCCAGCCACTTCCTCGGCACCCTGGTCAGTGCATCAGCCCGGTTTTCGGCCGACGGGACGAACTGGACGTCCAGCTGCAGGCCATACTCAGTCACGATGTTCTTCACTATTTCCAGCCGTCGGCGGATCAGCATTTCACTGGCAGCTTTTGTTCTCAGGCGCGACGCGCCCGACAGCATGTCCGTCAGCCAGTGGTAGACAGTCCGTGAGTCAGTCATCAGCGTCAGTTTCTGCATGCTCCAGCTGACAGCCAGATTTATACCGCGAATCACGGCATCCAGTTCGGCCATGTTGATATGCGCGCTCTCGCTTGGGCGCAGCCAGCATCCGTCTTCGACAACCTCGCCGTCCACCTCCAGCGCGGCTCCGAGCGCGAGCGAGCTGGCATCGACCCAGATGACGGCTTCATCTCCTGTCACATCCCAGCGACCCCTCGCCGGGTCAGCGGTCCTTACACGCGCGAACGTCTCAGCGACCATCGCCCGCAGCTCCGGGTCAGTCACCTCATCATCCCATCCACTGGTCAGCGCGTTGGCTCGCCGCTTCAAATACGACGCTGCCACGCGCAGCCACCCACAGACAGGCAGGTGGCTCGTCAGGCGGCCGCACAGCGAGAAAATGGTTCGCCTGGTGAGCCGCTGCGGCAGCTCGTCGATGTCGTTGTCGCGTGCCCAGAGAAGACCACGCCGCTCCCCCCAGACCCGCATGCCGAGCACACGGGCTCCCTCCGACACACGCTCAGGGGGCTTACACACCAGGCCGTGGCTGCGGAGGTGGCTCTCCACCTCTGCTGCTGAGGCTACGCTCTCATCTACCCAAACGTCATCCAGGTAGGGCGAAGACGCGCGGTTGATGCGGTCATCCCAGCTCAGCACGGTGCTGAGGACCTTCTTCATGACCAGCGGCGCCACTAAAACCGAATCCCCAGTCTCGTGAGGCAGTACCGCTGGCCACGGAACACTACGGTCTGGTAAGCCCACAAGGACGGGTGCACATGTACTTGCAGGTAGGCCTTTCGAAGGTCCATCAGTGCGACTTCCCGTCCCCGGCGGCGCCACTCGCGAACTTTTTCACCACAGACATCCGCGTCAGCCGTGTGCGGACTGAGGTGAGAGTTCAGTTCACGGAAGTCGAGAACCGGCCTGACTTTCTTTTTTGTTGCGCTGCACTACGGCCATCAATGGTATCGTACCTTGACTGGCCCGTGCAGCTGTTTGTCATACGGCGCCAGCCAGCCATCAGACACCCATTGGGACAGCTCGCACTCATATTCGTGCTGGGCCTCTGGCGGGATCCGGTACTCCTCCACTGTGTTCACTAACTGAGGCTGCTCTGACCCTGACCACTTCCAGGTCACGGTCCACTTTTTTATCGACTGCATTGTAATTAAGCACATAGTCTTTCTCCTCCACGACCGTGCTGCAGCCCAGACACTGGCGTTCGCTCACAGGCTGCCGTAGTCGGCTCGTAGGCTGCTGCAGTCCGCTTGCAGCCTGCTGCAACAGCCAGTCTGTTCCGAGGTGAGTCATCGGTTCCGGTGCCGCGCTGCGAGCTGACACCAGTGGCCTCGTCATCACTCCGCAGGGGACTGGCGGCGACCTGACACCGTCCGTCTCAGCTCCGCGCCAGGGTAGCGCCGCCGAGCCATACGACACGGCCGAAGTCCGCCCCGGCTGTGAGTCATCCATTTCCGCACCGCTCACTGTTCGGCGCCGGCACTGAATTGTCCACGCCGAACTGCACATTACCCGGCGCGCGTACTTGTCACACCGCGAAACACAGTCACCGCATTCATTCCGATAATAAACTGAAGTTCAGTGGCTTGGAGACACCACAAGCACATCCACGAATGCCGAGGCCCCCGACCGCAGCTGGACACATACATTGCCTGTCCCCTCGCACCGGTGCCTCTCACCGCTCACAGTCATCACACTGACGTCCTGTTTGTTCCAGCGAGGGCACATAGAGACGTGGGCAATGCTCTGAGTGCAGCCGGTGTCCACTAGAGCGTCACAGCTTGCACCGTCCACGGTGAGACGAACCACCGGTAGAGCGCCTCTCACTGCTGAGCTGGAGAGGGGCTGACGCTGATTCCGCCTCTCCATCGCCGTTTTCCGGGCAGCAGGCGACGACGCTGGCCCGATCGGTTACACCGGAAACAGCGCCTGTTGCCGCGTACGCCGCCTCCGCGCGCCCGGCGTCCTCTCCCCTGCAGTCGCGAGCGATGTGGTTGGGCTGCCCACAGGAGTAACATACTACACCAGCAGCTGGAGCATCTGCCGGCATGGTAGTACGTACGGGGGCGTGTTGCAGAGACAGCTGCAGCCGCAATGCCGACGTCTTCTTCCACCATCACTGCGCGGGCGCGGGTCAACAGCTCGCTCAGACCCATGTTCTCCCATGCGTGAGTCTGGCTCTCAGCGCGCGGCGGACAGCGTCCGGCAGACCAGCGACGAAGGCGCAGGCCAGCCCACCGTCGGACATGCCCCCAAACAGGGAGGCCAGGCGCCGCAGATCCGCCAGGTATACATCGACCGCCTCTCCACTCCGCAGCTTACGGGTGATAAACTGCTCATACGCACAGTATTGTCCACAGCGAAAGCAGAAAGCAGAGCAGCTTTCACCCTTTCGTAAATGGCTTTGTCCGCATCACTTAGCTGTTGATACACTGCGAACGCTCCACCAGTCAGTCTCAGAGGAACGATGGAGGCAAGCTCTTTTCTGTCCCGGCAACTTGGGTACACCAGTTCGAATTTATCCAGCCACTCGCTCACGACCTGCGTCACGCCATCGAATTCCGGTATCAATCGGACGTCTGTGCCCAGGTCCTTTTCCGCCATATTGCCGAAATAGCTTGTGGGTCCTTGTCCTTACCTCCGATACAGTCCACGTCAAGGCGAAATATTATTGCTCTGATGCTATGTCCAAAACACCACAGACACCTCGCGGCACACAGCCACGGAAACACCCAGACACCTCGCGGCACACAGCCACGCCCTCACTGGTCAAACATCTCAGCTCCACTGAGGCCCCTGGCCCCGCCAATACGGCTCGCCGCCGCCGCCGGCACGTGATACAGACGGCTCCTATTGCAAAGCTGCGAGGGGTATTCTCCACTACATTAGGAATCTGAAGTGTCCGACTGCAATGGCCTCTACATTTGATCTTCAATAGCTCAGCTGTTTGTAAACAATGCTCTTAACGTTTATTGTCATGATGATCATTGCATCCAATTCTATCTGTGGACCATTTGGAAGGAAACTGAAGAGTCCGACCACATGGACTTCGTTTGGCCTTGAATATCTCAGCTGTTCATGAACGCCCGTGTTAGTTTTTACGTTCGCGACGATCGGTGCGCCGAGTTCTACCTTATGCAAATTTTTTGAAGGAAACTGGAATGACGGCCGATCGGACCAATATGCAATCCAATATCAATGTGAATCTGTCGCTAGTTTGACAGACTTCTGAAATAGTTGGGGACATATATTTTCCGGAACGGCAGTGTCGAGTTCAGTTTGACACGGGGTGTCATTTAAAATGGAGCATGATCGCATTCGCTCAGATCTGTATTTTGGTGAGTGATCCCATCACCACGTAAATGGTAGAAATATGATTGCCCCCGGGCGATTTCCTACGAAATGAAAGTGTCTGAGGTGCAGCTGCTCGCATGTCATAATTCAGACAAATCATCGGACAAAACGAAGCAATAGGAAATGGGGATAGTGTCAGAAATCAGTTTCGAAATGGGCAGAATTGGCATGGTCAAGGCCACGGGTGTGCCACAACAGGAATATTTGTGTACTGCAACCCTGTTCATACCAGTAATTCTTTCCCTCTCGAGGAATGACCAAGGCGGTGTTTCCGATACCTTTGGTAGTCCCTGAATGCATGGGTCTAATCCCCGGCTAGGGGAATATGTCCCCAAATTTTTGAAAAGTATCCATTTGTCTTAATTCATTTATTTTCATTGACTCCCCAAACCTGATATATTTAATTACCTGAGCATGATGGCCGCATTTTCTTTATCATTCACATAGCGAAAATTTGTATGCAAGAGAATCACCAAAATTATTAGTGCCGATCTAGCCAATCAAATGGGCTTCATAGACTATCTACCGTCACAAAGTCTCCGAGTGATAATCGGCAGAATATTTGTATTTCGTCATGGATCAAATCAGAACCATCCTCCACAGGTACCGTCGCACCGACCGGTTCTTCATGCTTCATATTCAAACTCTGCACCACAGTGGCACAGCGAGGATTTTCTACATGGGGGTCCGACGATAAGAAGGGCACGAAACGGAGAACGGTTTCGTCGCGCTAGGTGCGCGGCAAATTTTGGTGTGCCGTGGTGAAAATCTATAAATTTCTTGTTTCATCAGTACATTATTGATTACCAAATGGGGTGGGGGCTGGCCCTCGAGCCCCCACCCCTTGGCTGCACCTATATCTCACTCCTAATTCCTTTTCGTTCCAGGTGAACATTTGTCGGAGTATGGCCGAAATGTGCCCTGGATCTACCATTGCAACTGGCTCCCCAGCAATTGGCCCCAGCATTGATGTTGTTTGCATACCTTTGAGGGAGCCAATGCTCCCTCAATGCTAGGCTTTACACCACAATAATAATATTATAACCTGTAATATTGGACCTTATAGCAGTGTTAAAATAATAGTCTTTCGTTGAAGTGAGAGATGTCAAATGAGTGCAGTAGGGTGGCGAAATTTTCGATAAACAACTCGTCAACATAAACAAGGTCTTCGAACAAAATTTGGATCCAACAGTATAATCATAAGTGCACCTTTTCCCTTGGTTTGAGATACCTAATTTTGA
>JAOTOL010000612.1:0-94577 GCA_034440575.1 Imbricaverruca yamaguchii | reverse complement strand
ATCTCTGCACATCTGTATCTCTGCATACATATTTGTATCTAAGCCTCTCTGCATCTCTGCATCTCTGTATCTCTCTCTTTCTATCTCCCTATCTATCTCTCTGTCTCTCTCTCTCTGTCTCTCTCTTCTCTCTCTCTCTCTCTCTCTGCTCTCTCCTTCTTCCTCTCTGCTCTCTCTCTTCTCTCTTCTCTCTCTCTCTTTCTCTCTCTCTCTGCATTTTCGAAGTGGTGTCCTTCGGATACGGCCGCCGTGTGACAATGTCTGGGTCTGCACCTGGCCAAAATAGAATGCAATTCTTGAAAAGTTAACTTCATACTATGCACTATTTCATTCAGTGATTCAATCTTGCTACTCCGGGGCAGCATCGTGACTCGGGACTGTCTAAAGTAGACAGAGCGGGCATCTGAAGTCGACGGAGTGGTAGGTTATAGAGGGTTCATCTAAGGTCAGAGTGACGACCTAGCGGTGACATCGGACGTAAATGAGCAGACTTCATTTGAACCCCCGTCACCAGGAGGAAAACATCGAAACCGAACTATGAAACATCATGTGAACCTCAACACATCTCCGCATTATATCACCCAGAAGCCAATATACGGCACGATACTAAGTATGACTAACCTTGGGTGTAGCCCATAAAATACTTATTTCCATAATGTATTATGGTAGCATAGGTACAATAATGAAGTCTACACCTTACTACATCAACTTCAAGTGCGGGAATGCCACAAAAATTGCGTCAAAGACCCCAAACAGATGTCGAGCCCCGGAAGGAAATGCGTTGGAGCACGGAAAAATGCACCAGGAGCCCGAAGAATCGCACCGGGGCTCACAAATATCGCGCAGGAGGCTTACAAAAATAGAAGTCGATCCCAATAAATCACAAAGGGATTCTATCGAGTTCACCCGAGTACCGGACAATTCAGAAGAGGTCACGAAAGGAAATTATCCTGAGGGCCTTTCTACTTGAATGGTGCCATCCGCTGGAAAAAAACTCGTTGAGCAGCCGCAGTGACATGCTAAAGAGGAAAATCTCCCTCCGTCCTAGCAAGGCGGGCTCCGAAGAACCCAAGAATCGCGCCTGGGTCCACAAAAAGGTTCTAGGGCAAGATACATTCGCTTCGGGCCCCATAATTAAGGGTTTTAAATAAATACAGCGGACACCAAAAACTTGCTTCGGGCTCTAACATTTGCGCCGGGGAACGTTAAAATTAGTCTGGGCCTGGGGTCGGATTAGCACAACGCGACCTGTGAACTGGCGCCAACACCACCACCACCAAATGTCGCGCATGGGACCCAAAATTCCCGTTGGTAGTCGCGTAAGTTCTGGCCGAGGCATCAATAATTCCCTCGGGGCTCACAAAAATTGGCGTTGATGTCCCCAATAAGCACAGCGTGGTCCCCAAAGTCACAACGCAACCCGACAAGAATCAAGCCAGAACCCTAAAAATAAAGGGAGGTACCGAAAAATAAATGTTCCGACCAGAAAATAACCCCTTAGTCCAAACATACTACGAGATGCCTTAACAAATCGCATACGACACCGAAAACATTCCGGAGCTCGACAAATCCCGGCGGGACATAAAAAATACAGAAATAGTCGCCGAGGGCCTGAAAAATCAGGCCTTGGCTGGGACTTTACATAATTCAGAATCAGTCACTAAAAACTGTCAAGCCCAGAAAAGTGACGTCCGATTCTGCCGGAACCACGCCACTGGGCCAGAAACGTCGAGACCGGATCCAAAGAAATTATACCGGGCCCTTTAATATTGTGCCGAAGTCCCACAAACATGAGGAAAAACACAGCGGGACTCAAAGAGCATAACTTGAGTACGAAAATGCACCGAGCGCTTCAAAGCTTTCGAGTCTGGAATAAAACGGCATTGCCTTAAGACATTCTGCTGCTCTAAGTATACACACCGGAGCTAAAAATCAAGACACAACGGTCCCTCAAAGCACAGCGGGGTTTGATACAGCATAGGGCCTAAAAACAGGCTAGGTCCCAAAAAAATTGACATGGTCCTAAAAAAGGAATGAAAAGACAGTGCACTAAATGAACACTGCGGGGCCTACGAAAACGCACCGATGCTTACAAATTATCGTCGGTACACAAAAATAAGTAACAAAACTTTACTTTTGTTTAAAAGCCGGTATCGCATAAATTGCTCGCAACGTGTCGAGCCCCAAGCAAAAAATTGTTGGTGCCTTAAAACACATCCGAAGACAAAGAAAATCGGAATGGTTAAAAAGAACACCTAACTCGAGTCTCAGTTCGGTACCCAATCTGGAAGCGTTGTTATTTAATCAGAAATGAGGTGCGTCAAAGCTAAGCGGTTATCCGGATTTCTTAGCCACTAGAAAACGTGGGAAGGAGAGTCATCGAAGTGAATTCAGGATGGCCCTTGCGGCCCTAAGTCTGAACACGTTATGACTTTATGAGGTGTCGTGTGCTGGCACCTATCAGCTGTTTTGCACTGCTTTGTTGGTCCTCAACATATGCGCTTTCATTCCGCTGCAGCCGGGTGTTACGTGATGCAGTTGTAGCATTTCCTTTCAAGTGGCAAATATTATAAAGTGCACGATGTGCACTGCACAAATGTTTGAGGTGACTGATGAGGCCCTGAGGACGAACACAATACCATATGTTATTATTTATAGAGCTTTTCTTTTCCCCATTCTGTCAGCTTGCAAATCATGGCCTCCCACAAACCGGATCAAAGCATCTTCAACCAGCGATCACCCGTCTTTCCTTTTCTCATCATCTCCAACAATAATCATGATAATTTCTTCATCGGCCAGCAAGTAGGTTTCGTTCTTTAGTAGCAAGTAGGTTTCGTAGCAGCCAGTGCAAACTTGTAAGGTGAACACTGCCTTAGAAACGTCTGTGGGCCAATAAGTACTAAGTATGGCTATATCTGGCAATCTTAATAAAATCAAACCCTTTCTCACCTTCACATTCAAGTAACATGCCATGAAAATATGAACGTGTGAAGAATGTCTAAGGGGAAAACTCAACTCAATGAACAGCAATCTGAATTGTGCAAAAGCATAGATCGGTGAACTCATAATGACCCCCTGCAGCTTTTGGCCATTTCAAAATGTTCGTTTACGGGATAAGTTGGACTGGCGGTCTATTCTTTCTCCCCATGAACATCAGTGAACAACGGATGTTCTTTAGCGGTCCCCATCCCAGTGGTAAAAGTTGTGTGTTTACAATTAAAATTATCGGGTTATCAACCCAAAAGTGCTCAACCATGGTATTTTGCGAAATTCCTTGATGCGTCCCTGCTGTTCACCCTGGCCCACTCACTTTGGGGACGTTCCTACACCTGACCAGGCCATGAAAAGGCATCGTTGCATTTCATGGCCTGGTCATTGCATGGCATATTGCAGACGGATAACATGCAAATGTCTTGCCATCATCCGCCACTGCGTGTCGCATTATTTTCCCACGCGTCGACGCATTGCAGGCGAAAATCGTGTGAATGTTATACGATCATCGGCCACTGCGCAACGCATTACTTTCCCACGCGTCGATGCGCGGGCTACCGAGCTCTCGAACAATAGGACAGCTGCACGCAAAGAGCACGTACTCAATTGTATCATCCTGCCATCTGGCGAGAAATATTGTTACGTATGATTCAGCATTCAATCTCATTAGTGTAATACGTAGACCGTGCTGCTACCTAGCGATAGCTATCTGAAGTGATGCTTCTATAAAATTAAAAAGTTCTTGAATCTGTGGAGGTTGCAACCTGTGGAGGTTACGACCGCTGCTGAGTTGTGGGGGTTATGACCGCTTCGTACTTGTGGAGGTTGCAACCTGTGGGGGATTACGACCTGTGGAGGTTATGACCTGTGGAGGTTATGACCGCTTCGGAGTTGTGGAGGTTACGACCTGTGGAGGTTATGACCGCTGCGGGCTTGTGGAGGTTACGACCTGTGGAGGTTATGACCGCTGCGTACTTGTGGAGGTTATGACCTGTGGAGGTTATGACCTGTGGAGGTTACGACCGCTGCGATGTGTTGAATTTGTGGAGGTTGTGACCTGTGGAGGTTATGAACTGTGGAGGTTATGATACAATGTCTTCACGACCAGTGGTCAATTTGGTACTGACAAACTTTGGCGGCGTCCAGCGCGGTCCGGGTACATATGTCATGCAATCAGGCATCACATATATGTTGTGTTGACTGTCACTGACATGAGCACTGTCAATAATAAATCACATCCCCAGCAAAAATGAACAAAAATAGTCATTATCAGGGGTAACCTTTGACCTCATTATTTCTGCAAAATTTAGGCTCCACCAAATACCACCCCGCCTTTCTCACAAACTCATAAGCGGCTGACACAATACGGTCAAAGTCTTGCCAACGTAGAAATGCCATTAAATTGGTTCTCACCATAGGAATACTACCTCATAATCCGCTCTGAACACATGGTACCAAAAGGTCCCACTGGTCCTTTACACGCGGCCTGGAGGGCCTCCGAAAATCACGCGCACTGGAGGGGGGCCGATTCCGCCCCCACTAAGATCTCGGCTCCCATTAAGGCTAGAGCAACGAAATTCGCAGGGTGGATGGGCACGATAGTTAACTCTATTGTGTGCAAATTTCGTGACCTTAGGTCAATATCTTCAAGGTCAAATGAGGTCAAAATAGCAAGATGTTCTCGTTTTGCGTGGCTTGGCTTGTCATTGTTATGGATCGCTGTTATTGTGCTTAAATGCTCAAAAATTGGGATGAATGATGTTTTGGACATTACTAATGATACAATAAATATGCCAGATCCGCCATTTGACCTCAGATCACCTATGTAGGAGCACTTTAGCAGGTAAATACCTGCTCCAGTTACCGGAACCGGGCTGCCCACCTGACTGCTCAGTTGGGCGGTTCGGCACAATGGGCTTCGCAAAGGAAGGAGTGAAATACATGAATAAAGTATAGAAACGGTTAGGCACACAATGACAAACAGTAGATTTCCGGATGTGTAGGGAGTAACATGCAAAGTGACATCAATCGCATGACAGTCATTTCCATTTACGACAACATTCCAGTTGGCCAAGTTTGGCTCCATTAGCCTGTCATGATGACTTCGGCGACCTAACATGACTTTGAAATTATATAGCATAACAATATGCATCAAACAAGTCGCTAGTGTTGTCAAGAACACTTCCCTTTTTCCAATATACGGAAAGCGCATCAACACCGATTTTTGTGGTCGGGCGCTGCGATTAAAAAAAGTTTAGCGGCCCATAACCTAAAAACTTGTCCGCCGATTTTCATTGTTCTTGCTTTAAGCAATGCGCCTGTTATTTCTAAGTAGGTACGGAAAACATGGCGTATATCGCCTTGTACAATATGGAGTTGTGTACGAAAAATCTGACGGGTGGGCGGATTTCGCCCTCCACCACTCCAGGACGTTTGTTAGCCTGTCATGAACTTGACCTGACTTGACCTAGGTGACCTGACATGACTTTGAAACAATGTAGCATGACAATATACATCAAACGAGTCGTTAGTGTTGCTAAAACACTTCTTTTTGACAATATACGGGAAGCGCATCAGCGGCGATATTTGTGGTCTGGCGCTGATAAAAGTTTTTGACTTTACCGACCCCTAACTCGAAAAATGTTCTGTCGATTTTCGTTTTTCGTACATTAAACAACGTGCCGTTCGTTTATAAGCAGGTACGCAAACAATGGCGTATATCGGCCGATAAAATCAGGAGTTATCTACGAAAAACCGGAGGGATGGACAGATTTCGCCCCCCCCCCCCTCCAGGGCGCGAGTTAATGGGTTAATGATAGATCAACGAACTCCGGAAGAGTTGTGAGGAATACAATTTGTTCATAGACAACCTCATTGGACTTGACCTACGTCAGTGACCTGACGTAATTTCGGGTTAAAGTTTTTTTTTTCAGACGTAACATTGATGCAGCGACAGGTGCGTAAAGCTTTAGCTTTCGGCTCCGTCATTCATCGCTTAGATGTTTCAGAAAAGTCGAGGGGCAGACAATCCGACCCTCAGGTTCCGAATATTCCATATTGCATTCAGCATTCGCCAGTTGAAAAGTGCTTCTGCACCCACCGATGTTTGGTCCTCTGCATTTTCTGGCGATGACTCATTGCATGTACTTCTACAACTGTGACTATCTCACAACTGCGTGCGGTGCTGCCATCTATAGGGGGAGCATACCACCAACTAGCTCCACCTGCCGTTGCCGTGAGACAGTGTGACTTGTGAGTGCCACCTGTGCAGCACAATTGTGAACATCGAAAAGCGTGGGCAGGAACATGTTATTCAATGTGTTCGCGATTTCGCGGGCCAGTGTAAACGTATGCTTTCGAACACGTGTGTGGATCTCGGGGAATTTCACGTCCTGGCATGTTTGGATCCCAAAGTCCGAAGTTTATTTATCGAATAAAACAGACTGACATTTTTGATGACTATGCATCAAGCTTCACGTTTTGGCGATGATGAACAACTTCAACCACTTACGGATGCTTACGGATGCGGATGCAGAAATCCTAATTCATCTCCTATTGGCGAGAGGACGATGTTACAGTCCATCAGAGCTTTCGCGTCGTGTCAAACTCGGTAAAACATAACGCGACTGCTATTCATGCCTTTAAAAAAAAACTAATTCCGGAACTGAAGACTCGGATCCCCAATCTGTCTAAAATTCATTACTTTTCTGATGGTTCCGCGGGACAATACAAAAATCGTTTCACCTTTATTAACATCTGCCAGCACGAGACAGACTTTGGATTAAAATGTGACTGGCAGTTCTTTGGAACAGCTCATGGGAAGGGGGCGTTTGACGGCATCGGCGGCACAATGAAACGGGCGACTGCGAGAGAAAGTATCTGCCTTCCGCGCACACATCAGATCACGACAGCTTCAGAAGTGTACACCTTCCTGGCCGAAAATTCCAAACATCAATTATCTCTTTGTTCGTTAGCCAAGTCGATATTGAATCCACAGCTCATGATCTAAAGACCCGCTTCGCCAAAGCTCTGACGGTACAGGGAACACAGTCTCTGCACTGCTTCGTGCCGGTAAATACTACCACCATGAGTGTGGCCGAACTATCGGGCGAACAGGGGCGCCACGTCAATGTCTGCCGTTGAATGATGGATCAGTGTCTAGGTAGCCACTCCAGTGAAGCATGTATTCATAGAACAATACATTGCACCTGTCACTAAACCTGTCTGTATACAGATCAGTGTATGTTTTCCTGTATACGCACATATACGACCACCACCAAAAATATTGGCGAGATCTACCGTTGTCCTTCCAGCCATAACGATCTGTTACTAATGACTAAATATCTGGAATGCGGACGTTTATTGGACTTGACTACTAGCGTTGCTCAAACTATTGAATATGCCACTTAATTCGAATTCAGCATCCCAAAAAAACTATAATCTCCCTTCTCCCGTCAATAAATGTTAAAGGTCAAATCTTTGCTTAAATGACCCTAGGAGGTCACCAAAGGTCAGTCAAGTTCATGGAGGTAAAGGGCAGATCAGAAAAGGTAACCCGAGGTAATCGGAGGTTGCAAGGCTACGAGATCACGAATCAAGCTGAGTTCAACCCTGTTTGGCCTACGATCGGGTGCCATTGATGACGTCATCGCTCCATTCTGTGATTTTTAATACAAAATCTAGAAAAACACATATCTCCAATGTCTTTTGTAGTCAAAGACAACATACTACACAACAATATAAAAATTAAAAACTGGATATTTTCCATGTGCTCGACATTATATGCGTCACGTGACTTAGGTCACGTGACAAAAAAAAGAAATTGTCAAATTTAAAAATAGGCACTGGAACGTGATCTTTGTTCTATTATGAATCCAGCGATATATTTGTTTATGCAATTATGTTGATTATAACTGACGTTATGGTCATTTAAAGTTAACCCTGCATCAAAAATGCCATAAAAATGCCTGAGGCTATAACGCACGTGCGGTTGGTCACATCGAAATGGGAGTGTCACCATTGGATTCGGGGCCCTCAATTACCCCTGTCCACTAATTTGTGAAGAAATCCGGGATGGGTCGGTGCGGGGGGGTGTGACGCGTATTGGTGGACCGCACCAGCTGTCACATGCATAATACACCCAGTCAGCGCTGAATCATTGTCCATCTTCAGCAATCTTTACAGCATAGTTCTCTCAGGCTAAGGCCTCCTATTCAGTGTTGAATTCGCACTAGCTTCGGAGACGGGTGCCGTCCGACAGTGAACAGTGGCCGAACTTGCTTCGTGTTCTCCCTGGGGAGCGCCGCCGCCGTCGATTCGTTTGGGTTATGGTGGATCTTCCCCCTACTGGCGCACTGTCCCACTGACGCCCCTATATCTTCTTTACTATATCATGCACACATACAAACCTGCATGTGTGGATAAGCACGAGCCGATTTAGCGTAAGATATACCTCCATCCAATGTCTTCGGCTACCATGAATTTATTTCTTCTTTTCTATTTTCTTCACATAATTTTCGTCACCGTCGCGACTTTATATGGGCTGGTCTCCCATTAGGTACGTCTCCATTAGGTACGTCTCCCATTAGGTCAGTTAGCAGGATGCCATGACCAAAACCTCATCCTTGATTCAGACAAACTGAATGATAGTTTCGTGTCTTCGATTCAGGCTTATCATCAGCAGTGGCGAATTTCATCTTGGGAGCGAGTGAAGCGGAAGAGATAATTGATGATCAATGGATAGATGCGATGAGCTCCATCTATAGTGGTGGCTTCTCGAACTAACGGATCGCTGCTGCACTCAGCTCCACCCTTAATTTACGCCTGGTCGTCAGACCACCAGACAAGCCTACATGGGGGCTGAAGAAGTAACCAGGTGGCTGAACGAGACCTGGCTGTAACCACCAGTTGCACACATGAATTAAGCCAGTAGCACATACCGTGAACACATTTGTATTCTTTGTACTTTCACAATGATGTCTGCATGGCAGGGCATCTTAGAGCCGTAAGTATTAACGGTGGTGTACCCGGGATACTCGGACTCATGATTTCACCGGCCGCACAGGGCGACTTTCTGTTTATCTGTTGCCAAATTTGGGGAGCGAGACCGGGTATGGTGTTTATCCTCCTTGTCGAACACACTTCCGAACTTAGCTCCGGCTGCATGAAAAACTTGTCTTCCCAGATGAAAACGCCCACGCCTGGAAAGCAATTACAGCAGGCCCTGTAGATTGTGATCACAGACTCAAAATGCCCATATAACTGGGCATACATCATGGATTGCAGATAATTGCAGATTTTCGTCACAATCAGCTCACGTTCAGCGAGAAGTCATTCAATGTTGCCACTCGTGTCCTATCTGATATTTTTCCCTTGGCCAGTTAGTCAATTAGCGCTATGTGTAAAATTAGCGAGAATTACTTTTAAAAAAACAAAGAAGATCACGGCGAAAAATGCTTTCAGATACGCGGGTTTCTGATTTAGGACCTTTGCCGTGGTATGCAATTCCAGCTATATCCGGAAATATATGCAGCTATAGGCACGCCATGCAGTTCTGCACGCCGTCAGTGTAGAACGCAGTACATATAACAGATGACGACGCTATATTACAGCTGCGTGACACCGCTTTGTTATCGTCGGAAGCCACGCTCCCCCAGCCAGCTGAACGGAAATGAGGGGAGGGGATGGGCAACATTGGCAGCCCTGCGGCGTGGTCATGCTGCATTGTGTAGACTTGAGGACATCGAAGGCCACTGAAGACTTGAAGACAATGAGAACAAGGCTGGTATCGCTCAGGTTGAAGAGGTCCATGAATTGATCGCATGTGCACATAGAGGTCCGACCAAAATTTTGGCACACAGCTGCAACAGCTGTGTTTTGCATGCTACGATAGGCTGGGATCCTTGGTTCCCTTCGTTGATAGGATAAGGAACACTTCGTTTGTTCTTTTGTTCTTTTTTGTGTCATGACAGCATAATTTGGCGTCCATTGTTGGCCACATAACACATGTTTGTTTCTTCCCATCATCACCAAACTATGTTTTCACATGTCACATCGATATTGCCACAATCATGTGCTACTGATTCGCATCCCCGGTTTTGGACCCATTCACAACAGCCTGTACAATAACTGAAACTATTGGATAAGCCTTAGTTGACGAAATGATTGGTGGATTTGCGCACGTACAGCACCGCGTATTTTCAGTCCCTTGAGTTTACTTGGGCATGCGTCATGACACTAGGAAGTTCTTATTTTCCTAATTCGCAGTACGCTCCCTTCAGTCGTTAGATCTGTGCTTCTTATATCTGTATGTATATATATATACACACACACACACACATATATATATATATATATATATATATATATATATATATATATATATATATATATATATATATATATATATATATATATATATATCTCTCTTTATCTCTCTCTCCCTTTTGGGAGGCAATATTCTCTTGTATTAATTCGAAGGGAACCGGATTTGTGCACGCACAGGAAGTTCACTACCGCGTGTCTGATAATTCACAGACTCTGGGCGGGGAGTCAGCTGCGACAGAACGACGCAGTCGTCGCATGACTGGAACAGTGCACCGTTTCCCGGCGACGTGCGTATTGTCGACGGGCCGGTGGTGGTGGCCGGGTGACGAGGACAGGCCGACAGCGGGGCACGCCTGCTGCCGATCTGAGACACGTGTCAGCGCTGGCCACGCTCCGCTCCATACTCGTGCTCCATGCTGCTCTTGGCACAGTTTGCGGCGAACGTGTCGCGCTGGGCCAGTCGGCAGAAGCTGTTATGCTTAGAAAGAATTAATCGCGAAAACCATGAGAGAAGTGTGCCGTGTGATTTCGGGATGCGAGACAGATTCAGGGTTGTTTTTTCGCTTCTGGTGATTTCCGTGTCATGAATTGGTTACAGCTTGGAACTAGACCAAACCAAGTCCCGATGGCACCGGGCTAAGCTGAAATGAAGCGCGGTCAAAATACCAGTATTTCATTTCATCCCTCCCCACCCCATTTCCTAGTTTCCCTGAAGGACATGCTCGTACACTTTGCCTAACACATGGACCACCTTCTCAGAGGAGTGCAGGCCATCCCTCTGATAGAGGTCCCACGATGCATAAAACCTGCTCCACTCGTCTACAAATGTAAAACCTAGCTCATGGCAGAGCTTTCCTACCCTGGCGTTAGCTACCAGTGCCCTAGAGCTCCACTCAGTGGAGGCTCTAGCCCGAGGCAAAATTGCTGTTACAATGACTCTATTGGTACCCTTCAGGGTGGTCAGAAGGGCCCTGTACTCCCGCAGAAGCTCCTCACTTGTGCTCACCTCAAGACTAGCCTTCTTCCGTTGTGCTCGCCAATACCACTTCAAGTGTCGTACCGTGATCAGTTGCCGCGTCAGGCGGGGGTGCGTAGTGCGAGGTCTGCGAACACTCACACCGCGACAACGCTCGCTTTACATCCTGGGGTCATTTAACAATCGACAGCGATCTGCTGTCTTTGTTGGTTCTGTATAATGCCAATGCATAAGTAACTAGTTAATAGTAACAAGTAACTAGTAAATAATTATGGACATACACAATCGTACACCCAGTTTCAATCAATAGGTTAGAAACACTCGTTTCAAGGGTTAAAAGTCATGCTGAGATGGAAAATGTTTCCTTGTGTTTGCTTTGCAGAAAGTATACATGTGCCAACATTCCCTTGAAATGCAAAAATGAAAATTCAGTTCGTCATTGTGGTGAATAAAGTCACTCTTTCATGGGTCTATGTATGTGTTGTATATCAGTATAGTTGTACAGTAAAGCGACGTTAATATCCTAAAGATATCAACTGGAGGTCATTGCAATACGTCGCGATGCACAGGAACATCCCACTGCTTCCGCTTCCAGCATAACTGCTCCTCCTCTGGAACAATAGCGTCGGCAAGCAGAAACGGGTACAATTCGCCGACATACTGCCGCCCCGCAGCTGGGGCCGCCTCTGTCCATCGACATACCTCCCCGCCCCTGTCCACCGACATACCGCCCCCCCCCCCCCACCCTTCAGCTGGAGCCGCCCCTGCCCACCGACATACCGCCCCTCCCCCTTCAGCTGGAGCCGCCCCTGTCCACCGACATACCGCCGCCCCGCAGCTGGAGCCGCCCCTGTCCACCGACATACCGCCGCCCCCCCCCCAACTTTCAGTTGGAGCCGCCCCAGTCCACCGACATACCGCCCCTCCCCCTTCAGCTGGAGCCGCCCCTGTCCACCGACATACCGCCCCCCCCACTTTCAGCTGGAGCCGCCCCTGTCCACCGACATACCGCCCCTCCCCTTCAGCTGGAGCCGCCCCTGTCCACCGACATACCGCCGCCCCGCAGCTGGAGCCGCCTCTGTCCACTGACATACCACCGCCCCACAGCTAGTGCAACTGACGCAGCTGTCGGTGACGTCATACCAAGGTCGGCATATCACCATGTCATAGATACCATTAGCACGCCAGGTCGGAACAAAGCTCGTGAGCTACGAGTGGTTAGGTCAGATAAAAATGTGTTGGCAGTCAGTGGTCGGGTCGGGACAGAGCTCATAAACGGTCAGCCAGTGTCCGGATCGGCACAGAGCTCGTCAACAGTCATTGGCCGAGTCGGGATAGAGCTCGTCAACAGCCAGTGGCCGGATCGGGACAACGTTCGTCAACAGTCAGTGGCCGGGTCGGGACAGGCTCGTCAACAGTCAGTGGCCGGATCGGGACAGAGCTCGTCAACAGTCAGTGGCCGGGTCGGGACAGAGCTCGTCAACAGTCAGTGGCCGGATCGGGACAGGCTCGTCAACAGTCAGTGGCCGGAGCGGGACAGAGCTCGTCAACAGTCAGTGGCCGGGTCGGGACAGAGCTCGTCAACAGTCAGTGGCCGGGTCGGGACAGAGCTCGTCAACAGCCAGTGGCCGGGTCGGGACAGAGCTCGTCAACAGTCAGTGGCCGGGTCGGGACAGAGCTCGTCAACAGTCAGTGGCCGGGTCGGGACAGAGCTCGTCAACAGCCAGTGGCCGGGTCGGGACAGAGCTCGACATTTGAACAATCATACGCATTGGGTCTCAGTCACGATGCGACACATCCAGCTCTCTGCTCAGCGTCATTTGCGACTTTTTACAGACGATTTGGCACCAACACTTTTAATCCTGGGAGGTTCTTTAGAAACAAAGCACTACCTCGAAATTTGGTGATGGCTAGATTGCGAGCATTACAAATGTTGTATCTGCAAGACTAACTGTGGCTTCTGAAACAAAAACGTTCTCAAAACCTACCAAGATTCATCAAATGTGGAAGTACCTCTCATTGGTTTGGCAATGTGAGGTATAATTTGCAACGGTAGTCTTGCTTGGAGTATTCCACCTTGGATCTTTGTTTGTGGAAAGTAATACAAAGGATGGCAAAATGATATTATGAAGCTATAAAGATGCCTTCACACAAGTGTGACAGAAGTTAAACACATGCAGGTCGAATCGTAGTGCCTAAAGTTAATTCAGAAGGAAATCAAAGTATAATCTTGACCCAGCAAGGTGTATAAGAAAACAAACCCGGAGAGATTCTACGTTCTTGGGATTCTGGTCGTTTGAATAAATGAGAAGACAAGGTATTGTATTCTGGCAGACTTGATAGAATAGGCAGGCTGGGTCCTACTCTCGGAAATCACTGCATCCTGGAATCTAAGATCAAGAATCTGATATTGGGATTCATTCGCACACAGTTCGCCACCAGGCATGCCTTGTTGTAAGTTCCTAAAACAACACCACACGATCTTGATACCGAAGCGGTATTTTCCTTTGCCGTGACCATGGCGTGCCTGGTCTTACCTCCAGCGGCGACCACTCCCCTCTCGCCTGCCTTGGACAGCCTTGGGAGACCGCGAGCATAACGGCCGCGCGGCCGTTTTTGCATCGCTCGCCGGCCGACCAGCAGTTCCGACTGCCGCTGCAGCGCACGACCAGCTGGACGTCCAGCTGGTCGACACGACGCCGCAGTCGGCCGACCATCTCCTCACCACCGCGGCAGATGCGCTCAGGAGGCGCGCTGGCGCCGCCGCTCCCGCGCGGCCCGCGGGACAGTCGGTGCGCACATCGCCGCACCTGCGGTGAACGACGGTCGACGGAGGTCGCGGCCTTGTGCAAGGCCGCCGGCGCACCCATGACCGGCACGGTCACGCGCCGTCGTCTCGCGAGGCCGAGTTCCCGCCGCCAGCGCCGCGCACACCAGCGGCCGCGCCGCCGCACGCCGTCATTGTCCGCAGCGGCACTCGTGACCCCTTTATGTCGGCTTTGCTTGCATTCCGCGTGCATTGCCCCAACCCTATCGTGCTGGGCGTGGGGTAGGCGCGCTGCTGAGTCGATTGGGCCCGCAGTCAGCATACCTTTCGGTCGCTTGCGTGTGTAAGAAATGTTGGCGCCGGTTGTTGGGCTCCGTTGTTTCTCATCATACCTTTCAGTCGTTTTCGAGATTAAAAATATTTTATCCGCTTGTTGGGTTCCATTGTTTCTCTATCCTGGCTAATTAAACCGATACTATCTGCGACTCTACTCCACCCCCTGCCTTGGCTTTCTTCAATTAGCACACGCAGCTGCAGCAGGGAAGCGGAATCGCAATATTCGTTCAAATAAACACACTCAGTATCTACCTTCTGACGAAATATTAGCGTACGGGTAACTTGAGGTCGCACCACCAATATACTATCGTAAGCACAATTTCATGGTTCATTTTTATGGCCAGTGTGCGATGCTACCTTACGCGATGCAGTTTCATGTTAGGTATTCCTGGGTTCAAATATATTACCTAAAACTTCGATGCAGACATGGAATCACACCATCGCCTAACTGAAGTTGATTGTGTGCTGCATGAAAAAGTTACCATTTTTCAATCCTAATAGCGATTTTTTAGGACGGGTTAAAAAGCCTTAACGGGAATGTCTAACCTATCTAAATCCCGTTGATGCCGGGAAGCGACTCTGAGAAAGGTGCTCAGTAACATTACAAATATATGGTTCACAAACGGCTAAAATGTCCGAAAATTGCTAATGCGATTTGCTTATCGGGCAGCTCATAGCCCATGGCAGTGTCAGACGTTCGAGTCTGGTTTATTTAAACAAACCTCATGCGTTTGCTTTAAGTATAAATATATACATCCTGCGTGAAAATCGTTCATGGTCCCTTATCACTGCCGGATTCACATCGAATCCCAAATACATCTGAAGTTTCACTTTAGGCCAAACACCTTCCCGCCGTCTAAACGCTCGATCCACCGTGGAGATCAGGGCATGACAAACCTACATGAATCAATGCCTGCTTGTTCAGTGCGAGTCGCCTGCGTCGCGAGCGCCTGTCTGCTTTCATGGATATGGCCAAGGTCGTAGAGCACAGGGGATGGCTGGCGGTACTGGCGGTATCCATAATTAATCAACAGACTAGCAGTCCGATTGCTGGGAATGTTCCAGCGGCTTCACATTTTATCAATGAGCTTGCTGTAAGTTAGTGTGAAGAGCAGCTATGCCAAGAGAGAGTTTCTTCCTACATAGGGTCGCCATGGTAATGCTTGTTTGTTATGAGAGTGGGATGGTTGGACTCGTTCACTCGAAGACGGGATTTATATTAATCGCATAGAGCTGCAGTAGATGGCCTTAGGCATCACGGATTCTTCTCCTTGTTCACGTCTTCACTAATTGTTTGATTATTTTACTTTATGGCCCGCCCCACCGGTTGATATTCCTGTCGGGTGCCTAATGTCAAAGCTGCGCCATGTTCGTCGATGTAAACAATCAACAATACCAAGTATTAGTGGTGGGTGGTACTACATGATGGCTCCTCCAAAGTCCAGATTCAAGTATAAAGTACAGCAAGACAAAACATGTTGACGCTGCATCTTGTCTTAGGTATCGATGTGCATAAATGCGGCCAAATTACATTTCTAAGACGTGGCTTACGATTGACATGCATATCTTCCAAATATTTTAAGTGGATAAGTCTGGACATTAATATCAGGACGTTTTTCTCGTAGCAAAGACAGAAGGGAGGGAAATCCAAAAGATGCATATATACTTACGTGTATCTTTTGCACAGCACAGCAGATTAATGTTGCAGAGCAAAGCAACATTAATCAGGACAGTACTATTCAATAACATGTGTTCAGCAAAATGATCGTGTCAATAAAACTTGCTTATCCACACACCAGAAGAGTATCACTTCATGGTAAAAGTAACTTTACGGAGAATGCTGGTACCTTTGTCTACCTCGACGGGTACACTGATCATGCCGTATGCCGATAATGCGATATACATGAAGCACTCCAGTCGATGCGCATATAATTCGTAATTATGATCCAATTATAGCTACTGATAGGCGACAGGTTTGAGAAGACGCCGGGAGAACACGTCTGTGTTTGTGTGTGTTAAGTGAAGGTCTGTGACTGTGAATTAAAATTCACCTTTCATTTGAACAGTGATATCACAACTTCCGGTTCGCGTATTGCAGAGCTGCATGGGCTACTTGAAACGCACGAACAGAGGATTATCTGCGACTAATTGTTTGCTGTTGTGAAACTGCTGTTCATAAGTTGGCTTGACTTTTAGAAATGATTGTTGCATAACTAATTGTCCTTCCGGTCCAGCTGAGCAAAACCTATGCCATTATCTGGACAGAGTATGACAGCAAGTTTTCCGTGGCATTCACACTGGTGTCATTAGCTTCTCACATGATGTGACCGATTTGTATGGCAACATACCCGAGACCGAAGCAATAACGACTATCATAAGCTTGGCTGAAATGCACACCGACAAAATGAATATCTTTGGTTATGATCTGAACGAACCGGAAATGTTACTGACACATTGCCCAGAGGAAGCTCATTTGTTTTAGCCAAAAAATATACACGACACATTTTAATACCTAAATATAGGGTAGAATGGATACGATATAATCTAATAGTAGGATAACACCTCTATTCGTCGCCGTGTTTAGGGCGCAAGTGAGTACACGATTCTTGCTGTTAATAACGCAAGATCAATTGCGTATTTACGTCATGCAGACAACTTTCTTTTGGTATAGGTACCTACAGGGTACCTCTCAAGTTCACGGAGACCCTTCTCACGTCTACAGAGCTCCACCGACGGCTTAAAGGGAACAGTGAGGTGTTACGAGCCGCCACCATGTCGTCAAACAGGGTGGCGACCGTCTATTTCTCTTATCCTCGTGGCACGTTTTCTGCCGGACGACCAATTTAATCGAGGACGGCCTCAACCACCGGAGGGGGCTCCCAGACACCAACATCTACAGCCAAAGGTTCTCCGGATAGCCAAAGCTGGTCCCGATATGTCGAAGAGACTCTGTCGCCTGAACACGACCAGTGATGTGGCCAATGGAGCGGCTGCGGCGCCTCCCCATCTACCTGAGGGTCGGGTGCACCCTTTCGTCTGGACGACAGGCCTTTTCAGGACGATACCGGACTCTTCATACAGCGTGAGAAATCAAGGACTCGATGGGCCCTGATTTCCCAAGACCGTTTAAGCTTCCGGAAGCCTTTTCAGCCTTCCGAGGCACTTTGCATGTTCAGATCCCCTTGGAATTCGATGAACCCCTTGAATCTATAAGCCCTTTTGCAACCTGAGGGGCCATTGAAGATGGACAAAATACTGCAATTTCAAGACATTGGTGTATAATGGGATGGCCCCAAGGGATAATTATTGTTGTAGCTACTAAATAAATGCAATATGCACCTTGCTTTGAAAATAAATTTCAGGAATTCGTGGACTTCCACAAATTCAGGCTAAGCTGGGCACTTCTCGTAAAACTTGCCTCCCCTTGGCCAATTCCTGTCTATGCCCCAGAACAGGACCCCAACAGCGGTAGGGGCCCCCAACATCTGAAGGAAGCTCAAAACAGAAGGGGCCCAACATTGGAAAAAGTCCGGGTGTCGGAAGAGTCCCTACATCAGAAGTAGTCAATAGCTTAAGATCTGGCGGATAAAGAGACCACTTTTTGCACACATATGACATAGAAAATTGGTTCCCTACAGGAACAAAATGGGGGGGTTGAGAAAGTCAGACCAGATATGCCATCCTGCTCATTAAAAACCAAGGAACCCAGGGATCAATAATCGTATTTGTTTCAAATGTTCGTGTGTGGGTGGGGAGGGGGGGACATCGGAAAGGAGTCAAACACCAGGCGCATGGACAGTCATTAAGTGTGGAGGATCTGCCTCCACCGAGTCTGGCTTACTTCGTTAGCTTTACACTACTGGATCGCTAAAGGGATTGTCCTAGTTGTACGGTCTAAATTTCACCTGTGTACTTCGAACTATAGAACAGGTAGTTCTCCTTCGAGTGGTATGCTGCAGCATATCGCTGCAGCATACCGCAAAACATCATGATGTTTTGCCAGCTCAGCTCCGTTATTTCGCAACTTGCTTATCCAAGTTACCACGGATGGCAGCAACATTATTGTTCCGCTAACCTAGTTCACTTTCTCACTACTATTGTCGTTCTCCAGCATCTTGAGCGTCAGCCAATATCGTGAGTGGCTTGCGATTTCTCCCCACATGGGTGTGAGCATGGCTCGAAAAGTTCGATAATTATTGGTAGGGACCAGTGCATGGGGGCAATGGGTGTTGTCAGTTTCATTGATGAGGCCTGCCTCATATGGTCTCATGTCTAAAAAGCAAGAAGTTGATGGGGTCAAGACAAAAATGGTGAGGTCCAGGTCCCACCAAATGTATGGGAAGGTCCACCCCTGTATATTCGATTTTAATAGATCTCAGATACCTGCGTGATATTTGGCCCCTACGGTCTTCTTTTCATTTTCCTCTGCTGGGTTGGTTGTCGTATAACCTTCCATTAGCAGATTATTATGTGTGACTGGTCCCGTGACTGTTCTAATGCTGAATCATGGTGTGTTTCAGTATCTACACCAGCTAGATGGCCCATAGACAAAATCAGGGGCGTGAATCATTAATGTTGGAAATCCCAAAAGCACAATATATTACCGACAAAAGCCTTTACAGCGTGGAAAATCCCATGAATTACGTTTTGGACAATTGTCCACAACTGGAAATCCTTTTAATGATTCATGCAGCTTGTAAGCAGATTGCGTCACTATGTGCTTCTCTCGGCCTCATGTGAGGAATGTTTCCATATAAGAGCTCTAAAATGATATGGAAAATAAGTAATCATGTGAAGATATTATGCGATAATGTGTAGCATAAACACCTTTCCCATGTAGTGGCCTCCAGAATGTTCCATTGCAGTCGATCAATGAACTCGAAGTAAACTCCGATATCATTGCCGCCATTTGATGTCCTGACTGATATCACTGTCGCTTTTTTCTCCCGCCAAAGTGCTTACTGTCCATCATACCATTAAAGGGAGAAAGCATGTTCAATTTTAAAGCAATTCCCACTCAGTTCACTGTGCACCCAGGTGGATGACGCATATGGCACATCCATGAAACCAGCCCATATCACACTGACTATCTGAGAATGACAGAACCATGCATTCTTCACATATGCTGAAGCGCAGGAAACTCGAGCATAAGTTCCGTGGGATCTATCTGTGTCTGGTGCGGAAAAGGCCAATTGCTCCAGATTCCTATATATTTTTATAACTATTCCATTGCTTTGTTTGTGAACCAGCATCCTGGAAAGCTCCTTTGTCTTGCATGCCGGGGACGAGCAGCCTAGGGGTAAGTTGCTCGTCTCACAATCGAAAGGATGTGAGTTCGAGTCTCACCTGTCGCTACTCTTCGCCCGCGACCAATCGGCGTGAGAGATTGGCGACGCTACATGACTCAACGGTCGATGTGTCGTAAAACCAATAACCAACCAAATGTCTTGCATGCCGAGCCGTTCGGCACGGTGCCAATTCCCGTGCTGAGCTGTTTGGCACGGTGCCTATACCCATAATGAACTGTTTGGCACGGTGCATATGCCCATACTGAGCTGTTTGGCACGGTGCCTATGCCCATAATGAGCTGTTTTGCACGGTCCCGATTCGCATAATGTGCTGTTTGGCACGGTGCTCATGCCCTTGCTGAGCTGTTTGGCATGGTACCGATTCGCATAATGAGCTGTTTGGCACGGTATATATGTCCAAGTTGAGCTGTTCGGAACGATGTCTATTCTCATGTTGAGCTGTTTGGCACGGTGTTGATTCGCATAATGAGCTGTTTGGCACGGTGCCTATGTCCATGCTGAACTGTTCGGCAAGGTGCCTATGCCCATGCTAAGCTGTTCGACACGGTGCCTATGCCCATGCTGAGCTGCTCAACACGGTGCCTATGCCCATGCTAAGCTGTTCAACACGGTGCCTATGCCCATGCTGAGCTGCTCAACACGATGCCTATGCCCATGCTGAGCTGTTCGGCACAGTGCCTATTCCAATGCTGAGTTGTTCGGCACGGTGCCTATGCCTTTGCACTTCTAAAATTGCACGAAGAAATGAAGCCAGAGCACAACGTGACACAATTCGAAAACATATTTGTTCGAATATTAACGATTTTCTTTGTACCAAATGAGAGCTAAAGAACGTCGATGCCGCATTTGGTTCCATTCTGTAAAATGTCAATGATTGGTACACTATACCACGAGTAAATACATGCGCCGGCTAAGTTTAGTGAAGTCTACTGAGGTGGCAAGGCAAGCATTATACGACTATGCTTGTCTACAAAACGCTGTCGCAGCTTCGTGGGGCTTCATGTTGCACCAGGAGATACTCGGGGAAGTAAATCAACATGAGGGGCAACAAACCCACATAAGTGTTTCAAATGAACCATTGAATAAACGCATGTGCATACATTACAGTACATTAAGGGCAGGGTACATTTGCTATCTGATTAGGTAACAACAGAAAGCTTGCATTTTTACCGATATCGTGTAACACGAAGGTGCCCATCCACATGGGATCCGAATGAGATGAGGCGTATTTGTGTGGATGTCGTACCATCCTCACCGAAAAGTGCTTACTTTTGACATTTTCATCTGAAGCACTGTCATTTTAGGATACCAACCTTTCCTCGTGATCTTCTATTCAGACCCACCAAAATGCAAAACAAAATATATTATATAGCGGACGGAAGTCCAGGCCCTGGTTAAATGCTTAAAAAGGTGCGTTCGAATAAGATATTCTAGAATTACAGGCGTACAACGCCAATCCTGATCAGAATATACGACGATGTAGGGATGGTTAATGCTGACCCGAGCTATCGTGGGGTTCAGTTTTCTGTGGAGAAAAGTACATTTTTAATCGGGAGTGAGCAATTCGTCGGTTTAATCTCCGACTCGGCCATTGCCAGCCTCGTATCCGGTCTGTCGCAGCCTCCCACAGAGGCGCGCCAGGGTTCTCATCAGGGCACCAGCAAGACTTTGCATAGAAGGTCGTCTGACCATAACCGATCCGCATCAACTCGAAAGCATCCCCTGATTTCGACCACTTCATTTCAGCATTGCAGGACTTTCCAGCCGTACATGTTCACCATTATTTTGTTTTCCTTTGTTAAAGGGCAGTTCCCTCCACTCTCCCACCTCGTGTGCGGCCATGACCTCCAGTATCCGGTCGACGGCCCGACAGTCCTGTCGCCAGCTGGGGTCGGCGGCTCGCCCTTAGCTCAGTACGGGCCGAAGGTCGCCGCCGTCGCCGCGAGCGCTGCCCGGACCGACCTTGGGAGGCGAGCGGCTCGTGAACGGCATCTAATGGCTGTTTTCGGCGGGGCGGCCGTCCGTTCGTGCCGTCGCCAGGCGGTGTACGGTCGGCGCCGCTCGCCGTTGCAGAGCCGCCGGGGGCGCGCCGGCAGCTGCGCCCGCGCCGCGCCCGCGCCGCGCTCGACGCCCCTCACACTGACAGCTTGACCCGCCGCGCTCCGTGGAGATCCGGTCGGTCGCGGTCAGCTCGGAGACAGCACGGCAAGGGTATATGTCACGCCACACCGGTCCAAATGTCGAGGCTGCGGCTTGTCGGTATTTGCGCCGATGGATGGAAACCCGCCTGAGCTAGCGGGCGCATGGCGAATGCGGTGGGACAGGGAAGGCGAAACTCTACTTGTGCATGCGGAAGAACGGTTGAGGACCTCGGTTTGTCGAGATGAAGGAGGGGGAGATGTGCAGCTTGATCGGTATGCAGAGGTAGAACATACACGAATGTGCATATGTTCAATATTGATATGGCCACCTCGGTATCAACCTGAACCAACAAGAGTCGCACGTAAGCCAAATATACATGCCAGCTTATGATGCAATGAGATAGAAAAGTCAGCAAAAAGTTTGATGCACACTGTATTATAATTCGTATTCATGAAAAACAAGTGTAAGTCTCCTTTAGCGTAAATGTGCACTTGTCTTAGGCTTGCTGGCAAAACCCACCTGCCTTAAAGGCGGCGCAAATGACCTTTGTTGTCCGACACGCCTCTAAACTCACCCGCCCCCCCCCCTCCCCCCGCGTCTCCATAGCTCGAGGTGAAGTTCACTGTTGAGAAGAGGAAGTTCACTTATTGAGACAGGAGGAGGAAAGGGGCGGGATTCAGCATTTGGAGATGGAATGAGGGCAGGAGTCAGCCTCAACCTGAGGAGAAGGAAGGAAAATGTGGATGACAGGTTGGGGACTTACCTCGACTTGTTCCGACGAAAAGTAGGGGGGGGGGGAACAGTGAACTTCACCTCGAGCTATGGAGACGCGGGGGACGGGGACGGGTGAGTTTAGAGGAGTGTCTGACCATAAAGGTCATTTGACCCGCCTTTAAGGCAGGTGCGTTTTGCCAGCAAGCCTACGGCAAGTGCACATTTGCGCTAAAGGAGTCTTACACTTGTTTTTCATAAATACAAATTTGAATACAGTGTGCATAAAACTCTTTGCTGACTTTTCTCTGTCATTGCATCGTAAGCTGGCATGTATATTTGGCTCACGTGTCGCTCTTCTTGGTTCAGGTTGATACCGGGGTGGCCATATCAATATTGAACATATGCACATTCGCCATGTAATTGCCTTGGGAAATTTAAAGCTACTGATAGGATGGGTTGGTTGTTGAAGTATAGTTGACATTGCCACAATATAAATGGTAACAATTTGATTGTCGCTGACTCGACCTGATTGTATGCAAGCTTGACAATGACTAGCAATTGAGAGAATGGAATGAATGCAGTCCGAGCTCCACACGCTTATGCATGCCATTGATGGTACGTGCAAGTACCAGTATAACAATGTAATTGTTCATTGGTGACTCGCAGATTTTTCAGACTAGTTCGGTATCAAATGCATCAGCGTCAGCTAATCTCAACATTTTATGATGTAAGGCTGTGATTCCAAAGTGGAGGGAAATCTGACGATTTTGTTTTACGCACAAAATTTCATTTTTCATAGCAGTTGGATAGTCAACATACTATCCAATCCAAATATATTCCTTTGTAGTAAACAAATGTGCTGTTTGGCTTCACCGGTTTTTGAAGTAGCATGGTGTGGATAAAATGTTTCCTTCCGTTTTCTTCTCATCAGAATAAAACTAGCATTAGTTATTGGGGGGGGGGACAAGTCAACATAGGGACAAGATCAACATAGGTGGGGCCAGGACCCCACAAAAGGATGCAAATTAATGCCCTTGATGTAACTTGATAAGCATCATAAGAGCAAACATCAAACGTGCGTGCCCGTACAATTGAGAGAATGGAATGAATCCAGTTCAGGCTCCACACGCTTATGCATGCCATTGATGGTACGTGCAAGTACCAGTATAACAATGTAATTGTTCATTGGTGACTCGCAGATTTTTCAGACTAGTTCGGTATCAAATGCATCAGCGTCAGCTAATCTCAACATTTTATGATGTAAGGCTGTGATTCCAAAGTGGAGGGAAATCTGACGATTTTGTTTTACGCACAAAATTTCATTTTTCATAGCAGTTGGATAGTCAACATACTATCCAATCCAAATATATTCCTTTGTAGTACACAAATGTGCTGCTTGGCTTCACCGGTTTTTGAAGTTGCATGGTGTGAATAAATTTTTCCTTCCGTTTTCTTCTCATCAGAATAAAACTAGCATTAGTTATTGGGGGGGGGGGGGACAAAACAACATAGGTGGTGCCAGGACCCCCACAAAAGGATGCAAATTAATGCCCTTGATGTAACTTGATAAGAATCATAAGAGCAAACACCAAACGTGCGTGCCCGTACAGTCGCATCTCAGAACTCCCCGGTTGATCTCGATTTGGTGACCTGTGACACCAAAGGGGAGAGCAGAAGTGACCAAACCTGGCGGGTTAGCATAGCTTGCTTTAGATTGCTCTAAAAGCTACAATGTTGTGCGAGTAGATTTGAAACCGACTTCAAGCGATTCGTCTAGATTGCTCGCGTCAGATGAGCGGTAACAAGTCACACGTGGGTCAAGGTCACTCAAAGGTCATGTCAGGTCACGATAGAAAATCTCACGGGAGCGCCAATTGACGCAAATCATGCTGTGTTTGTATATTTTCAGATGTTAGATACTTATTCCAAAGCGTCACAAGTCCGCAAATTGACGCTAGCAACATTGAGTCACATGAGGTAAAATAGTTCCTCAGTGACCTAAGATGGCTTTTCCCAATGACCTGATGACGCTACTAGCTTTTGGCAACTGCATTTGACCATTATGGCCAATCGTGAGCCCAAACTGACTTTAATGCGGCGGACGGAAACACGAAAGTACCTACAACACGCGAACTGCCGTGGAGACCTTTCGCTGTCACGTCATAGTCATGTGACCTGATCTCACCAAAATATTTTTTTTTGCTGGCGGCAAGATGTGTCAAATTAACCACTCTATTGGTATTCAAAGCTTGTGCTCCGGCCAACGGTATGCTGGCTCGCAATTAATTTATGCTAAATCCCAGTTTGCCACGCTGCAATGATGGCGGAGGCAATGCACGATGCAAAAATGTTACTTTTAAAACGTTAAATTACACGTTGCCAAAATGCAAAGGTAACCATGAAATTGATTAATACACACTGATTAACACATAGGTAAAAATTGCAAAATACACTCATTGAATTACTTCCTCTAGGATGAGGATGTTGTTTTGATATACGGCTCTTGCAATCTAACGTAACCGCGCGCATGGAATTTAATGTGATAGAAGAAAAATTCGATCAGATGGGATTTCGACTATATTCATTCTCTGCCTAGCGTGCTTTTCTCGAGCAGGAAAGCAGGAATTGAAAGCTAGCTTTTGCGATAAAATCAACGCTACTGATCGGTTCACGCTGATTTGATCAATTCGGGTGCACTATTCTCCACTCAACATATCAAAGGTAGTTTCTAAAGTAACCAAGGGAAGCATAGTTTACCAAATTTGCATGATTCTGTACCTTTATTTTGAATGCAATTATTGCCATCTATCTTGAATAGACAGTGTGAGAATTATTTAATCGGAATAAAAATAAATTATGATTTCATGTGTGCCCTTAAATGTACGCAAACGTCTTTTTCTTAATTGGTCGATACAGCCTGTTAGCTCGTCCACTAGGTTAGTTTATCTCGTGCACTGCATCTATCAACAATACTATTATAGACATGGGACCTAAAATATAGAATGTTACCTCAGCTAGAACTTCAGCTATGTCACCCAATTCGTTGTTTCATCCAGTGCTTGCAGCATACAAATCACATCGCTCACGCTCAACACACATCTACTCGCTCCTCCCTGCATGCAATGCACACATACGTGCACATATACACAAAGCAAATACGAGAGTGCATTCACGGATGCCCTGTCGCCCCTCGTATCCATGCCTGAATAATATCTCAATAGTTTCATGAATAATTTGAAGTCGGGTGGGAGAGAGACAAAAAAAGAGAGGGGAGAGATAGTGGGAAAGAAAGTGAAAGAGATCGAGAGATGGACATGGAGATGGAGATGGAGATGGAGATGGAGGGAAAATAAGCTTATCGAAGCTTAGGGGTCTCCCGCGGGAAATTATTGGTTAAGTAAATGAATGATGAAGTATATTATCGGTTACTTGGTAAATTCTCCATCTCCATCTCCGGGTGCACTATTCTAAGAGCTATGCTTTCGGATCAAGTTATGCTTTGTATGGTTATTGTGTCTTTTATCATTTTAATTTCTAACACGAAAAATCGCTGAGTACGTGAATTTCCGGCACCTCCATAGTTCCTATACGCAATCATTGCAATACTCAGCCGGGAGTCCATTCGCAGGCTCTGTCACGCGATCGCATTGTGGCTCCTGGCGTACAGTTATGTCCTGGTCGGCAGCGACACGCGACAAGTCATTGGTGCTCAGTCCACAGCGTCTGGCAGATTATGGCGCGACTGCGGACGTTGGCGGTGCCAACGCGCACCGACCGCCCCGTCGCGACACAGCGCCAGCGACAGCCACGGTCAGCGGCATGCCTCCCGACGGCCGCGCCGTAGACGGAAGCGGCCCGTGCGATGGCGTCGATTACCTGGCGCGGCCGCTGCAGCGACGGGCGCGGCGGGTGGTGCGTCCCGGGCGGGCACGTGGCCTCGGCCCAGTGCACCGGGCGGCGGCCTCCGCTCTCGGCCAAGGATGCCGTAACGGCCGGCCTGATCTACATTCGCCGCGCCGTCAGCCCGTTCTCTCGGCCGTTTTCAATGTCAGCGCGGCCGCGGGCGGTCGCGTCCGTCGCCGCTGCTGTGTCCGCCGCTGTCCGACCCATGCAACCGGATACCGGCTGGGGGAGGGGCATGCACGACACCGCAGCTGGGCCGGATGTGTTGCCGGCAAGTTCGAAACGGGACCAATTTCCCAGGCGCGGCCTGGCTCCCTGACCCCCACCCAAACCACTCGTACGGTTCGACGGGGCCCGAGTCCTATGGGGATCCGTGCACTTTATTGCAGATTCAGCCCACATCCAGCCGGGCCCAGTCACAACATGTAGAATATTTATTGCGATTTCGTGACATCCTGGTCAATTGTATATGGCTATGTAGGCCAATATCTCTAGCCTGATAAGACTGGTTCAGCAGTGCTTGCAGATCTTACATCAATATCAGTACTTGTTCAAGTAATAGAATCCAAGGGTCGGCAAGATAGAACTACTTACTTATGCGTTGAAGCTGTGCCGTGTTGTTATTGGTTAATTAGACAAGCAATATACAGATTACAATGGCACAAGATGATATATTCAAACAATGACGTTTCGAATACATCATCTTGTGCCATTGTAATCTGTATTTCCGTGTCACCTTCAACGGCCATTTTTGTAATGAAGATGCCTCCAAATATATCCTAAATGAATGCCTGGGGCCAATAATACCTTCTTTCAGTCTGACACACCATTTTGTTTTGAAAATGAAGTAGAAGAAAAACCTTGTTGCACTTTGCTTACAACACTGAATAGAACTGGAACTAGGGTCAATGATGTTCCATGCGTGGATTGTAACTTGCTGTATACTATTATGAATAATGAATCGAATTAAAACAATGATAGGAAATTAACAGAGACAATGCGTTCTCTTCCTGGGAAACGTGATGGTGATATGCGCCCATCAAGACATGCGAGTATTTAATATTGTATCAATGTCATATCTTAAGCTAGAACATACACAAGCAAAATAGCATAATACCTACCAAAGGCCAAGAAGAACGCACTTGGTGTAGGGCAAAAGCAACGATAACGTGTGCCTGATTTTGTGTCCGTAGGAAGACATTGGGTGGTTAAAATTTGCGGAGACTGTACAGAAGTCGAAGGTGATCAGACCGGCATCGCGTAATATGAAAGCTATTGTGTGGAGGCACAGGAAGTCTACTTCCGAAAAGTGAGGCTTAATCAGACTTTTGGGGTGATCTCTCTGTGTTGCCAAGGGAATCGGTGTGCGTGAGATCTGGGTGGAATGTGCCGATAAATTTTGCTAATCGGCTTTGGGATGTATTGGATGTGGAGTTGCCGGAGATATGTTGTATTTGTTCATGAATTGTCAAGAGAATCAATTGGCTTATATACGAAGTGTGTAAAATAGTTCAAGTATGATCCATCAATCTGTCAGACGTCAGCAAGATCACTGGCCGATGGAGTGGGATGTGTCTGGACGGATCTATCCCTCCCCTCTCAAGAGGCCAATATTTGCCAAATTTTTTTGCTGAAATTGTATTAAAAAAGATATAGGAACACGTCAGGACACAAATATTGTCTTCACAGACCCGACAAGGGTTAGCTGTTTAAATCCATTGAGTTGTTCGAAATCGGAGATACATTTTTGTCAACTACAGCCCCACCCAAGCCAGGCTTTTGGCCCCGACCCTGAACATGGTGGCCAGCTGACTGCGGCCAACGCCAGTCGTGTGCTCGGGAACGGAGGATGAAGGTGTCTACTCAGTGACGTGAATTGTTATCGGGAAAGTAAGGAGGACATGGTGATGGACCCGGTTAAGAGCAATCTATGGGCGTCATCAGTGATCTGTCTGAACGGTGAGGAGGAGGTGCCGACTGAAGGGTGCCTTCAGGATTTTGTGCCTGGAAGAATGAAGTGCTGCATCAGGAATGTGGTCAGGATTCGTGAGGGTGGGAGAAGGGGGCGGAGATGTTGCTTCAGGGGCCTCACCAGGAATGCGCATTTAAGCAGGGAGAAAGCGGAACGAAGGGTTTAGTACAATTTTTCAAGGTCAAAGAAAACTTTGAAGATTTATTTTCGAATGACAGGAACTGAGTTTTGTGAGCAAAGCCCAAAAATCAATCTTATGACGAATGTCAGAGTAGAAAATGACTGGTAAAAAGGCCATATGTGCATCATGGAAGACTTAAGTTGTAAGGCACTGCAAGACACCGCGAATTTTAAACTAATTACGATTTTCCGCCCCAGATTGACGGTACCGCAATTGGTGACAACGTACATTTCCACATGCCATTTCCTGATTACTGGATGTGTTCAGTTTAACCCGCGCTTTCTCTTCGGTCAGATCCTCACACCGCGTCACGGGGGAAGGTCATAAAAGACCCCCCTCCCGCCCAACTTCCAAGCTATACACGAAAACGAGCGTGGTGCCATTGGAAAGCTCTCGATAAATAGGGTCCAAGAATAATTTCGGGAGATCATTTTGAAAACCAAATGCCGGTTTTCGAGAGAAATCAATTTTCTCAAACATTTTATATTGGTGGTTTAGGGTAGTTTTGATCGTGCCATGCAATCCTGGTGCTATTTAGGTTACCCAAACTCGAGATAAACTGTAAAATAGAAATGTCTACATAGCCTTCGCCCACATTGCGCACTTTATTGCACAAATCTGGAGGTTTTGAAACTGCAAGAGTGTGACGTCGGGGCAGACTCAGGTCAGGCTCCAGTATTTCACGACCATAGCGTTTGTCGTGATGGATGGATTACTAATTCATGGGTGCTATCAAGTTGTCTCAATTGCGTGGTGACATTACCGGTTCAGGGCTGCTTGCAAGTTTCGGGTACGGAGACCGAGATGCGGACTCGAGGTACCAAAATGTGCGAGCTAGTACTTCGGTCACTGCCATACCAACAACTAGATCGCACAATATTATGCTTGATATCACAACCAAGAAGCGATCGTATTCGTAGCCCAGTGTGCCTTCTCCATATTTCTAATTATTTGATATAGCCAAGACATATGATTAAGTGTTCCTCTTTTATTAGGGCACTTCGAACTGCACAGCAACATTCCTCTTCTTGCTCCCATGTTTATATCCCACCAAAACTTGATAATGCAACCATAACGCATTGTGGTTTCTTCACCAATGATTTCGATATTGACCAAAGGCTACTTATATTAGTCTTTGCGTTTTCACAATTCACCGCCTACAGAAAGATGCCTCGGACCTGGTAATAATGCCCACTTCCTATGCATGCGATAATGCTGATATGCATTTCGTTCCACGTGCTTAGCTAGGCCAATGCGATGTATGAAGTTAAATATTCTGCTTTATCCAGATGTTCCCAATAGACCCACTGTCAAGAGCAAAACTCATCGGACACTTGCCCCAACTGAAGATGAATATGAAGCGCATTACATACATATATATATATATATATATATATATATATATATATATAGTGTGTTGTGTGTGTCTGCGTGTGTGTATGCGCAGTAATCGTTTCACCACAAGTCATTCGGTGTTGCAACATAAAGACCATCGAAAGTAAATCCATTTGTATTTCCAGTTTTTCACAGGTAGAATGTCTGACTGATCATAGCGCTGTACAGTTCAGTATAAACAGGCGCAGGGATTAACCAGTACGAGTAAATACCGCAAAATACGACACATAACGGTCATCTTGGTAATTTTCCACTTTTAGCCTGAGAAGCCAGCGATATCCTTTGTACATCTTGATACGATTATGACACACGCCAGGCCTGAGGCGAACTTAACTGGATCTTCCTACTCGCACGAGCCTGGATATCTGTCCAGCTCAGTTCCCCCAGGTCCTGACCTGGCCTGGCCTTACCTAGTGGCACAACCCCAACAGAATAACTTCACTTCCGAACGCATGCGGTACGTCAGCGCACACCCGCACACTCACCCACACCCACACGCACGCACGCACACGCTCAATGCTCACACTTGCATATAATCTACACGCACATTATATGTAGACGCACGCGCTTCAGTTTCAACAGCCAAACGTAAACACGCATACCCTCGCACACGTTAAGACATGCACCAAGCCCGCCAGTCTGACGTGAACATCCTGGACAGTACACATGGACAGAGATCAAACGTCAGCGCAGCGGCAGCCGCCCGCCAGGCGGCCCGGACCGCTGCGGCTGCGGCTGCGTCTGCACCACTGCGGCGGCTCCGGCGACCAATGCGCCACGGGCAGCCGCCGCAGTGTGGCGAGCGGCGGGACGCCGAAGCCCCCCCCCCCTTCCGCCCGCCGCACGCGACGTCAGGAGGGGCCGCGCCGGGACCCGGCTGGATGCAGCGGGAAGCTAGGTGTCGCACAGCTGCTCCAACAGGCACGCCGAGCAGCACCCTCCCGGTGTCAGGCGCGGCGACCCCGTGGCAAACCTGGCAGGCGGAACGTTGCCCACGCGTTCATACGCTGCCTCTACAGACATGCCCGCATAAAGCCGCGTTTTAACTTGATCCACACAAACTATGGTTCAGGCTACACATCCTTTAGACAATGGAACAGCACACGAACGAACATTGTTTGAAAATCTGCTAGTCCAAGAACCACCCGACGATAGTGCATATGTTTGCGATCTTCCTCGATCCTCAAGTAAATTAGGGCCCTACGAGGATGCTACATTCACGGGCTAAAATACATTTCCTTGGAAATTTCAAAACGGTTTGAGAACGGTAATAGCAAAGCTTCATGATTACATTGGACTTTGTTTTATGAAAGATCACATTACAAAAGTGACTATTGAATCTAAACAAGTAGCTGGTGAACGAAAGAGCAAATCGTACTTCACCGTACTTCGTATTCTCACTGCTTCGCTCGCCCTGCTGATGCAAGGTTTAATCCCTAAATGTTGCAGCATAGCGACAAATTATGGTTCCGGCATATGATCCAAACTTTACAAAATAATTGTACTTCAATCAGATCAGCTGGATACTTCGCTTGTGAACAGTTTATGAACAGTAAATTCAGTTAATTTTGCTGAATATGACATCGAATCGCCAGTCGGGGTGAATAAACAAATAAATAAATACCTGCTGCCATTTTTTTGTGTTACGTTACCAAAGGCGTTCTATGAATGCAACCCAAGTGCTACCCCAGCATCCCCATCGCCGAAAGACTGCACATATCGGGGATATCTGGCGACCAGCGGCGCTCATGGTGACCACCCTGTAGTCGTCATGACCATGTGCCACCTCGCTGCGCACCCCTACTCGGTATTTGGTGGAAGCATGAGAGCATGTGGACTGGCTCACGGGATGGCACTAAAAGTGTACAGACTGCAAATAAAGCAAACTTATCAGAAAAGCAACCAGGCAACACGCAGGGAAAATAAGTTTGACATGAATCTGACAGAGCCGATCCACTCCTGGCGGTCCCATGCTCGCAGCGGCAGCCGAGTAGATGTCAGGGGTCCGCACCTGCCTATCGTGTGATCACAACAGCGGCTGGACCAGATGGAGACCGTACCTGCCCATCCCCTGCCTACAGTACCAACTCGAGGAGACGCAAGGGACCGGCACCTACCAATCCCAGGCCTAAGGCAGCGAATGAGCCGCCGCATATGCGCTCCGCTACACAGCACGTGGATACAAACGTAGAGGGTCGGAGATGCCAAGGTCTCCAGCAGACATGGGAACAAATGCGGGGAGATATGGCATCGCCAAAGCAGCCCACGTGACACAGGAGCTGAGACAAAGGATCGCAATAACTTCCCTTTAGCCAAGCATTGGAGCAGCCATGTGTGCGGCTGGTGACAACCCGGCACCTCTGTGTTTCTGGAATTCCAGAGCGGCCTGCGAGCACGGGCACGATCTGCTGGAATGGCTGGACGCTTTGCGTCCGTCCGCAGCAGACAACATGGCCGGCTCCAAATGGCTGGAAGTAGACGGCGAGCGGGTCGTTCTGGCGGATCCGCCGCCGGTCGGGGAGGTCCGCGGGCTGAGTGGGATCGCAACGATGGAAAGCTGGCCGGGCGCAGACGTTTCTCCACGGCCGGCACCACCGACAAATACAGAGACAGGGACAGTCACACATTATAGGCTCCATGCAGATGAAACGCGTGCAGAACATTCGAATGCCCCACTCATCAGCCACACAGTTGCTCCGTCCTACACTGCGAAGCACGCCGACCGCCACCACGCCAGATGTCCTCGCACCCACCCACCCGGACAACGGTTAGCAAGACATCGACAATGACAAGCACGCACTAAGACAGTCTGTAATGTATTTATGCATCAACGCGTGAAAGACCAACATCAGAGCACCCCGACTTCCCACCACCGGTTCCTGTTTTTTAAATGCCACGCACAGCGTCAACTAATGCCTGCATGTCGCTGATCGCCTGTTCGCCACTCGTGAACTCTCCAAACGCTCCAGGCGCCTCGCCAGCTGTTCACTCTGTTACTCGGAGTGTCCGGAGGGCGACTCAGTAGCTCGCAGACACTGACCCCCCCCCCGCAACATGCATTTGTATATTCGGTCAGGTGACGCAGCTTCTGGAAGCCCCCCCCGTCTCGTGATACCACCACCAAATGATCTGTACGACACGGGTCCAGTCTTATCTGCAGCCGCCAAAGCCTGCCGGCGAGCTGGTTGAGCGCCAGCTCGAGGTACCTGGCCCCATATCCTGCCAACGGAAGCATCATCAGATCTGGCTGAAGGTGGCGTGGGAGCCCTTATGGTTCGCAGATAGGCCTCGAGGTCCGCAGATAAACCCAACTGCCCGCAGACAGACTTCACAGTCGACAGGTAGGCCTCGTTGCTCGCAGACGGACTCCAGTCGGCAAGGAGACCTCGTTGCTCGCAGACGGACTCCACGGCCGGCGGCTGGCAGACGGACCCTGCGGCCCCCGGCTGGCAGACGGATCCCACGGCCCGCGGCTGGTAGACGGACCCTACGGCCCGCGGCTGGCAGACGGACCCCGCGGCCCCCGGCTGGCAGACGGACTCCACGGCCCGCGGCTGGCAGGCGCACCCCACGGCTCTCGGCTCGCAGACGGATCCCACGGCCCCCGGCTGGCAGACGGACCCTACGGCCCCAGGCTAGCAGACGGACCACACGGCCCCCGGCTGGCAGACGGACCCCGCGGCCCCCGGCTGGCAGACGGACCCCGCGGCCCCAGGCTGGCAGACGGACCCCGCGGCCCCAGACTGGCAGACGGGACGGGCGGCGCCGGGAACCGGCCGCGGTAGCCGGCCGACACCTGGCGTAATGGCCTCCAGCTACGGCCCGCGGCGATCGCGGGTCACGTGACGCGGCTGATGGACGTCCCGCAGTCTGGGTGTTACCAGGTGACCGGATCGACTGGTCCGCTAATGCCTGAAACGGAATGGAGCCGTGTGAGGCGACATGTCTGCCCCGTGCGTCGTGCAGACCACGTGACCAGCTCTCCTCTCGGCGAGACTGAGGTGCTTCGGCCCCTTGACGCCGCACTGGCACCCTGCAGTGTCACCAGGTCAGGGGGAGCAACAGATCACAGTCACCTAGGTCCGTCCACTACCTCAGACGTGCACACCACATCGCCACCGCCATGAACACACATTTGCGCTCTGTAAACAGGCGTGCGGTCTGGCACGCCTCAGCCGTCATAGCTGTGTAGTTGGTAGTTGTCTGGCCCACCGTGAACGTTCGGCTGATGAGCCGTTTGAGTACGTCTCGTGCAAAGTTATCATCTGCCATGAAATACCGCAGCTAGTTAGACAGAAAGCTAGATTGATTACATATATGCATCCAGGCACTGAGCGCGTTATCTACTTCTTGCTAGCTGACCCCACTTAATGTCAAGATGCTTACAATGATCCCGGCTGAGCAGTAACAATAGATCCAGTATTTATTGCCTTGACGAATGCTCTATAATGTCGAGCGTCCCTTTGCTGTGTGCGCCTGACCGCCTCCGGATCAGGTCGCGCGCCTCGCGGGGTCCGCCGCCCCGTTGTGTTATGTCCCGCTCCACGCTTAGGCGTCCGCACAGCCGACCACGTATCGATAACTCCCGCGTGGCTGGCAGGTGACAGCCTAACAGCGTGCTGGTGCTGCGAGTCGCAGTCACGACTCCCGGCCAGCTGACAGAAGTCTTGATAGAGTGCTTAAAAACAGCGAGGTCGGAGCCGCCATGCATCTGACTGAACCGGTGATAGGCCCATGGGTGCAAAAGACAGTCAGTGAGACTGTCCCAAGCAAGGACGTCGAGCTACGTGAGCTCAAGGGGAGTTACAGCGCATCACGTATTCCAGGAGAGAATGTTTAACCATACCTGGAACGCCAGAGCGTGCCGGGAGATTGACTAACAAGGCTGTCATTGGGCTAGGCAAGGCAACTGGTGCTGAAATAAAGCCAACCGAAACAATGAAATCTCAGCGCTGGCAGGCCGGTAAAAACAAGAAGTGCAGGCTAATTGTGAAGTTTTGCACGCTAGGCACGCACTAACAATCGCACATCGCGTACAGGCAACTTGCTATAGGCATTTGCCTGTACGCGGTGTCACCTGGGGAGGCATTCATAGTTTTTTTCGAAGTTCACATCTTCTAACGTTCACAATTTCTAACTTGGAAGCTAACCCCCAAAAATGGAATGTCAACTTCCAAAATTCTGAAGCATTGGCTGGGTCAGGTAAGGTTATTCGGACGACTTTGGAAACTCACTTCCAATCTTTAGAGGTTGACTTCCAATGTGGAAGCAAACTTCCGCGTTTTAGCACTATGTCCAACTTGGAAGCTAACGCCCAATTTGGAACTTGACGTCGGATTTGGAAGCAAACATCTAATGTGGAAGCAAAGTTCGAAATTGAAATTATGAACTTTGGAATATATGAACGCCTATCCAGACTGTTTTGGAAGTTGACTTCCAATTTGGGAATCGCAAACATTGGAAGTTATGAATTCTGGAAGATATGATACGCAGCCATGCTGGGTACTTACGCTCCCCGGGCCACCGCAATGCCAGGCGTACATCTTTGAAAATTGCGCCCGCCATAATGTACAACTCGCGAAAATTAGAGGCCAGGAATTTTTTTTTGCTGCATGGATTGATCTACGTAGGATGAAGAAAGTGCATGTCATTAAATGAGCAGTCACCAGAATCATCGAATCTCAGAGCGACCTGGACCTCTCTGAGCAAGGGACACGTCGGTCGGACACCCCACTCGCTGCGAGATGTGCATGGCTGCATACTAGGGAGCAATTCCTGTGGTAAATCTTACCCGCCCATTAACTCTTCAGGCAATTCATATTTGGCTGCTTATTCAATCCAACGATTTTTTGCTTGTTTATATATTGTATTCCGTGAAAGACGACTGCTTGCTATGCGTGCGTAATAAAGGACCCACTCCCGTTGAGCAAGCACCGAGAAAAGCAACAGTTCAGCAAATGGTCTGGCTATCAATCACTCCAAGAAGCATAAATCGACAATGTTCTGCCAAGTTCAAAAGCATTCGAAATGGTGATGAAGAACGCAGGCCAGGTCGGCCATCGCGTTCCCATCTTTCTAAACCTGACACACTGTCCCTGGACGTTGCACAATAGTACATAGGTAAAAATATGTGGCGAAATCGGAGATCAGTCATCTGCGCTTCGGGGAAATGCTCAAATCCCACCCATACGTATGACTGAACGGCCCATTTTCTCAAAGGAACTACACCTGACCAGCCCAAAACAAAACATTGATGCTTCATCCAGAAGTAACGTAGCTACAAAATGCAGTACTTACCTAGACTGCCTTTCCTACTTGCCGTGTACACATTGGGAATTTATCAAGTGAAGTTAATTTGAAATGTAATTACCGCACACACATCGCGACCATTCTGTCGCCGTTCACTTCGGGAGTCTCAGAACACGGATTCCACAACCACCTCGTCCCCAGCTAGTGTCTGTCGTTTGGATTCCAGTGTTTCTACCGGAAAGTCGCCGATCAGCGAGTCCAGTCACAGACCAGACACGGACCAGCAGCAGGGATCCACTCCGGCGCCACTCCGGCGTTCGGAGTGGCGGCTGGCGGGTGAAGCCCGCGGGATCGCCGCAAAGCCGCCGCCGGTGGCGAAAGTTGCCGTCTGCCGTTCGAAGGTGAACCGGCTTCATCTGGTCGAGGTGTGGGAGGAGCGGCTCGCTGCCGAGCACCATCCCCATCCCCATCCCCATCGCCGGAGGCCTGGACAGCCCCGCTCTCCAAACCTAAACACAGCGGCCACCCACGGCCGGGAGTCGTCGCAAAAGCTCAGTCTGCTCACCATCATAGCCAGGCTCGACCTGCTCTCCGGAAAACTATGGATACGGGGAACAAAGAATTAAACCGGTCGTATGAAAAAACATGCAGTGAGTGACTGATTAAGCTAGACATATTTGTGGTTTATGTGATGTTTTAACAGCAAGTCTTGCCTGGATTGGGCTATATACAATAACTAGCCCCACAACTTCTCGTTTGATCAAGCGTGGCTCCTGCTCTGTTGAGAGGAGTGCCCCCTTGACAGCGTCTCTGTCTAGTCTCACCTGTTGTGCCTAACTGATCGTGCTAAAGACGCCGCGTCCTGGCCCCTACTCAGCCGTGCCGACGGCAGTCGCCAGCCCCCCCCCCTCCCAGCCCGGCCAGCTTGGCCTGGACGCCTCGCGTGCGCGCGCTGGGCTCGGACCTTGCGAGATCAAGCGGCAGAGCCGAGCAAATCGGCCAAATACTGCCAGCATATCTGGCAAGCCTGGACATTCCTAGCCGACTGGTCGGCTGCGCACGGCACACATTGGCGCGCGTCGCGACGACCTATTGACGTCCTGTCGCGCTGGGCGCGCCGTGGGCGAGCCATGGCCGAGCCGTGGGCGAACCGTGGGCGAGCCATGGGCGACAGCCGCCGCCCGCCTGTCACCAGCGGGCAGAGCCGGCGTGACCAGGCAGAGCCACGTGTCAGAGCATCCCAGTCGCCTGCCGACTGACTCACGTGACTGCCGGCGGCCAACAGGGCCACCGGGCGTCGAGGGGATTCGGTACTTCTGGCCGGCGGCCAGGTCGCCCCCCCCCCCCCCGCCCATCACTGGCCGCAGTTCGCCCGAGAGGCGCCGGTTACTGCACCGTCAAACCTGCGCCGATCGATATATCGACCCGGTCGATTGTCCGCCGCACAAGCGGGCGCACCGCATTCTCGACGGCCAGGCGCGTGCTACAGGCTTGTGCCGCCCACGGACCCCTTCCCCAGCCCGCCACTTCCCCGCCCCAGACGGCCGACGTCAGCGACCATATGTCGGAAGGATGCCAGACACGCCAGCACAGCCGCTTAGACTTCCATTTCGTCCATTCCCAGTTCGTTCCCGGTGCGTCCCAGTGCACCCCACGGCCGCAGTGTAAAATGATTTATCGTTAGGTGCAAGATATCGAAACGAGTACCGCGAGATGTCACAATAGTCACGAAAATTATATAACACAACTTGAAAAGCCTTGCAAAGCCAGTTTTGAGGCATTTAGGTACATATTACTGTTCCCGCTTTACGTGTTTTGAGAGGTACCTAATTTGGTGTCACTGATATCAACGATAACGATAAAAGCACACATGTTATGAACTGGCATTGCATAACACAGCACATCATAGGTAGTCCATTCACCTGGAATTTCGCTACGGGATGTTCTTTAGCATGATCCCGGATCAGTTATGGTGAGCATAAGCATGCTACTTGTAAAAGGAATACAGTTAGAAATGAGGAATGAATAATTCACAAACACGCACCAAAAAAAACACGATGTCTGTACACCTTTGGAGATTGCCGATTCAGTTTTCAGTAAGTGGTGTACTCTACCATTTTTCGCGAATAACTTATCATTGCACGGTCCACACTCACGGTCCACCCTCACTGTGCACGATCCCGTCTACGGATCCTGTCCACGTTCCCAGTCGCCCAGACTGCCATAGTCGACTGTACCGTTCACTGCGCCATCCACTCATATTCGTCAGGTGTGGGGATGTACAAGGATATTGAACATAGTGCAGTTTCCTAAAGGTTATTGGATTGGATTTCACCATTAACTGTGCGGATGAAGAAAGAGGTTGCTTGGGAATAGTGGAAGATTGGAAGAAAATGAAGGATCGTCACATAAGGATTAAAAACGTGGAATGCCTTTCACTTGAGTCACATGCATTCTACATTATTTAGCAGTCGTGTGTATAATGACTGCCCACACATGTGGCAAAATGGTAAAAACCTAAGGCAAGGATGAAATATCCAACTCCATTAACCGTGAATTTCCAGGCCACATGATAAATTATTTTACACTGACATAGTGAGTGCCGATTTTGAATATGTACGAATATGTAATGCGTTAGTACGGACCTTCGGGGCGTATGCGTGCCACACAGTCATTCTTCAAATGCAAAGGAGCAACATCCAGAAGGCGATGCGGTTTTCAGTTCCTCAGATATGTTGCAACAGCATTAGACCTCACCGTTTCATCCTGCATTGTTTTATTACCAGCAGCTAGCGCACGAGAGATCGTCTGTAGCGATTCGACATGCATGGACACCGCAACCATGCCTGGCTCCTGACGGCCCGAACAACATGCAAGGGAGGATCAACCGCGTTTTAAAAATCAGGTTCTCAGCAGCGTACGGGTGAAAGTGTGTCCAGACCAATGCCGAGGATGCACATGCATTTTGGGCTTCGAATCCCAGAGCGGTGGATTCGTATTCGGATTAGAGATTCGAATATAGTCGAATCTTTTCATCGAAATATCGATATTGACGTGTAGCTCACACTTAAGCAGATTTATTGGGTCATAGTTGATAGTTCAGCGATTCAGCCAGTGACGCGTTGTAACTCGACCACAAAACCGGAGGGGCATTGGTACCAGCCTGCAGGTGTATTTGTTCTTGATGAGGCATGCGGAAAGTATATGACAACGACCCCGACAGACAATTCCTGAGCTTCGGATCATATGACGTCACAGGTCCACGTCGAGACAGAAAATTTCGAAAAATTAAACCTCGCTGACCCGCAATTGCAAAAGCTACTTCCAAACCCAGCCGTCACATTGGAAGTTAAAAAATATGCCCCACTCGCAGGAATTGGCCAAATTAATTAGTTGCGGGCGATTGTGGGGAGTTGAGGGGTAGTCCCCTACCAACCAAAAGGTTTGAGTCGCTATAAAGGCTGTCTTACATTCGCTTCCATAACATCAGCAAAACATGGTGGTGGAGGAATAAAACCAATAACCGCACCAGTTGGATCCGAAAATAACTAATACGATGTGATAATACACAGAGCTGCTCAATCATTGCAGCACAGACATACTTGCGCCACATATTTGGTTTATTTGAGGTCAATTTGAGACTAGAGCATATTTCAACACATTTAATTGCTATTTAAATGGCTTTCTTTATTCGAATGTGATTTTTGGAATTCGAATCATTATTTCCAGGGCTCGAATCCTCGATTTCAGGATTCGAAGATTCGCAAGATTCACATATGTTCGAATCTATTCGAATCCTGGGAAAACGAAGCCTCAGCTCCAGTCCAAACGCCTCAAAGCATCTTAAGTGTAGCATGCGGAAACTTTTGAACCCTACTGGGAAGAATCTGCAGGCGAGGAAAGCAGCGACTATTGAGGAATCCAACGCATCTGGCATGTACAGGACACGCGGTTAATACCATATGGTTGCGGGAACGCGGATGCGTACGGTAATTGCTCAGACAGACTGGGATCGTTCCAAGCAGAGATGAGTATCGCTCTGAGAATAGATGAGAATCGCTCTGAGGACAGATGAGGATCGCTCTGAGGGCAGATGAGTATCGCTCCGAGAGCAGATGGACGTTCTGAAGACAAATGGATTATTATGAAGACCAATGGATCGTTCTGAAGCGAGACAGGGACCGCCCCGAACACGGATCCGGATCTACCCGACGTCGGACGGAGATTGCTCTGGGGACGGGGGGAGCCGACGGAGGCGCGACTGGTGTCGGCCGGAGGTCTGTGGTATGCCAATGACGAGGTCGGCACGGTGCCAGTCGGCTGGACGTGCCAGCTCCCATCCTATTGCCAGACCGCGCTTATAAGGTCGCTTGGCAGCGGCGGAGAGAGAGAGACGGGGGGCTGGATGAACCAGCCTCCCTCTCCGGCTGACTGAGTGCGTCACCCTGTGGTAGAAGGGCGAGTCTGCTCTCAAAGGGAGCATCTAGCCTTTTGCAAAAGGAAGAATTCATTCGTACAAGTCGCGTGCCAAACGAGCCATCCACAGATCAGGACTAGTCTGGCTTATAACAGCTTTAAATTTCTTAACTTTTCCCCTGCATCTGCTGCAAGCGACCATGTAATTTGAGGTGATAAGCGTCCCGCGAAAATTAAACCAGTCGAACCACAGCTAATCATAGATTTCGCATGTCATTGCTTGTGTTCGGCTTCAGCTCTCCGAGTATACTGGGAAAAAGTGCTCTATCCATGTAGGTGCATGAACGACACAATAGCTATGCAACATCCACAGCATCTGTACTTGCTTAGCCACTGGGATTATAGTCGTACGATGGATCAAATCCGCTTGTAGGAAGCATGAGGAGAATCGAGAACCATTTACGCCGAACTTGACTTACGTATATAGCGCCTCCACCCCTGGTCGCGGGCTTACTAGGTAATCCCGTCCGTTGTGGAATTTGAACTCTATGTTCCAAGTAAGGGTTGAATGCATACAGAGTTACCACAGATGAACTCGAGCAAATTCCACTTCGTCGTCTACGCTTTTTTGTGTCCATAAACCACACCTCTGCAATTCTGCAGGCATTGAGATGTATGACAATTTTGAAGAAGTACTGGATTTTGTTTCAGATTAGTGTTCAGTTTGTCTTGCCACGATGAGCGCTTTCTGGGCGATTGATGTTTGTTCTTGCACAAAGATTCTTATTCACCTTTATTTCTCAGTAAGAAGGATTGCGTGCAACATGATCTTTGAACAAAGGAATGATTCGGGATTTAGAAAGCCTGCACTGCGAAATGTGAGAGTGAACTTTTGGCGTGGCTGACGTCGGAATGTCTGGCTGAGTCACTGTTCACCGGACGCCAGAGTAGCCAGAGTAGCCAGAACCTCGCCAGTCAAGCATCAAGGCTGCTGCACAATGGCAGCTTTGGATCAGACTTGTGTTGATACCGAAACTGGTGCAAGCAGCCTTCCCTGAATCGGCATTGTTCAGTCAGCTTTGCAGCACCAGCTTGCTCTTTTGGTGCCACTAATCCAGCAATTTGCAACTGTAACTTTCCTGATGCATTTACTTCAGTTATTTATCATAATGCAAAACAGACAAAGCCACCTGAAAATCAAGATAAGCCGCCATGAGTATATTCGTTGGACTATGACGCTAACCAATAGCATGTTGCCAGTCCAGTGTTGGCGGACGAGTTTTAAGTGCAGCAGGTCAAAACTAGAGCAGTGTTCTACTAAATGGTCCGACGCTGCACTCGTAAGGGTTGTCCATTGACACCCGGCAGAAATCCCGACCTATGGGTTAGCACCGGGGACGGCTACGTTTGCAGCGTGCTAACTTGTACACTACACTACCACGAACAATGTCAGAGGCTGCACTAATGCAGTGTGTGAAGGATACCTTACGTGGTACGCGCGTGATTTTCGATTATTTACCGTGCAATCTATATTTTATAGCGACACAAAGAGGCGCATTTGTAGTATGCTTTTGGTGACATCAATGTGGTAGCGTCCATGAGATACTGTAATCCATTAATCATGGGCAAACGAAACGTGAAAGCCCCGCTCCCGCTGCTCACGTTCGCACCAGATCAGGACCGACGGTAAGATTAAAGCAAGGGCGAACACGGCGCATCCGCGCCAGTTCGGGTCTCGTGGACGCTGCCCCTGGAGACGGCGCTGGCGCGAGTGCCAGAAATGCGTTCGAAGCTGCCAACGTGAGGTCGTCCTGAGTCGACCCCCCTGAGTCAGCTGCGCCGGCGCCGGGGCACCGACAACACGTGGGCCAGCTTGCGCCGGAAGCGTGTGTCCACTGCGTGTCAGCATGACTCGGGGGTCGGTCATAGAGCTCAGATGTCAGCGGAGATCGGTGGTGGAAATTTGCCCCTGTCTGGAACTTTTCCCACCCAAAGAATTGTGCACTAGAAAAATAACCATTTACATTGTTAGACATCAGCTGAAGAGCGTTGCCAAGCTAGCAATCTCAGCTAGATGCAAGGGTAATAGTGATAATAGTAGATAATCGATTATAGACAATGGATTCGATAGTGATAATCGCGATGAAAGAGCAGCATGCTCCGAGGATCTATTGCATATGGTGACTTATGGCTGATAATAGGATCCATTTCTATAGTTCTGGCACTCTTAATCATATCTAGTCATATTTTGGCCTTGCCACAGCGACTTGGCAACAACATTGAACATAATGCACATCTACTACTTCAGGTGATCGTGAGAGTTGCAGGAACATCACAAGAGGATCCAGGAGTGGAACAAAACAAATTAGATGCCAGCAAGATTCGAAGAATGTCAGCTTTCTGCCATGCACAACAGACAGCAGATGCTGAAGTCTGGATCACTCTGCAGCCGGCATAAAACTCTAAATACAATTAAATATGTTCCATGTAATCGTGCAAGTGGTGTGTAATTTTCTGGTACAGGTGAATTAATAAACGGGCATACTTTCATATGTACATTCTTCATTTGGGGAAAATGCTCGGACCAAAAGTTTTCTGAAGAATGCGAGGCCAAAAACATAATTTTAGAAGTAGAAAAAACCCTTTACAACTCTAAGGAACAAAAGCAATACAACTGCAAGGAAAAAAAACAAGGGAACACAGCTAAATAGTCAATTCTCCAAAATATTGGTGGACAGATATGCTCTGTCATAGAATATGAATTGCCAAATATCTTGAAGTATTTCCTGAATACACAAACAATGCCTGTGAGTGGATGTATATGTGCGCGAAGATCCAATACCATTTCTGAAAACATTTTTCTCAAGAAAAAAAATAATTAAAGTTGTTTTTCCAAAACAAGAAAACAGCCTTTCTGGCTTCGTCCATCACAGGGCGACACATTAGGAAAGCGCTTAGGAAAATACTTTTCCTAAGCGCCCTTGAGTGCGCGTGCATCAGCGGAGGTGTACAAAGGGGTGCCCCTGCAAAATGCGAGGCATCGCCTGTTTGCTATGGCTGTCTACACTGTTTAACATCAAGCTGGATGTGTATGTGCATTCCAGCTCCCAAGATTTATGATTTGATACCGAAGCTTACATCAACGAGAGGAATCCAATCTCTGCTACTCAATTGAGCCCCAATCCCATGTTCGCCGTTACCACACGATACCAATTAGTACTCACTTCCCGACCCCTCGAATTACGCGAGTACATCCATCATACAACTCACGATTACGGCTAGTTGCCCACCAAGAACTGGTGAAGATGAGCGGATTCCATTCGGACAGCAGCTCATTGTTTCCAAGAAAAATACTTTGTCAAATGAAGGAAACAACTAGACTTCGCTCGCCTAATGAAGAAAACCACCATTCCCAGACCGGTTAGACTTGGACGGCGCTTCTTTTGCTCTCCAGCTCCCACTCTGATTTGAACTTCTTAAACTACCGCCAAGAAGAGCTCTAAATAACGAATTTATTTTTGTTTCCTTGAACATGGAGATGTTATACATCAATTGGCATGCCAAAACGCAATTTGTACATTTTCGAACAACCAAAAGCAATACAAGAAAAAGGCTTCATATGAAATTAGCCTTGAGCATGAAAGCTGCCCAAGGCTTCCGTCTAGACTGTGCGAGCTGCTTGGTTTGTAATTGGTAGGTGCTGCTTTATTATCATCTGTGACTCCCATCATCCATCATGCATGTTGTAGTTGTTTGGCTTGTCTCGTTCTGCCGATGTTACGTCAAATATGGCTAACTGATGTCGATACTTGGATGGGTGATGGTCTGAGCATGCTAGTCATAGGTGAAACTTCGTACGCTTCTGGTGTTCACAGGTGTGAAGAAAAATGTCCTCTCCGTATCCAACTGCCAAAAAAATGGCCTTTCCACATCCAGGATTATTAAGCACAAATCCAAAGTAGTTTGGAATCCCCATAGGCATTGACGGTAGATAATTTGCAAAAGTCTAGCATTGAGCTTTTCTTTCACGACGATTCCACGAAACCACCTGACAGCCAGGATTAAAGCATTTAGTATGTAAGTCGCATTCAGCATGCATTGATATGCAAATGACTACGTCAGAAAGTAGCGGCAAACTTGGCATTCAGTCTGCGGTGAAATGAATGTGCTGGAGCATCAAGGTCATTGTGATCGACCATTCTAAAATCCATGATGCCGCCACACCTCCCGAAGTGCCAACAGGAAAATAGACTTCACTTAGCGAGATATATGAAGGAGTGGATAAATGCACAGTGTGTGCGTTTATGATTGAGCCATTGATGTAGTTATGTTTCACAATTCTCCGCTTAGCTTGGCGCTGGTCAAGAGTCTGACATTCGTTTGACGCTACTGAGCAGAATGTGAAGTGTTCCACAAGAAGAATCCGAGGTGGCTGTGACTTTACGACTCACTTAGCACCTGAGGCCATATGGCGTCGCTTGCCTCTCACCCTGACAGGGCGAGAAAGAAGGCAGAGCACTACGAGAAAGAAGAACCAAAGTTAATATTATTAACAATAATGTTTTGGGAGTTATGAAAGCTGTGGGGAACCCACAAACTGAGCAGCGGTTGAGAGGGCGGGTGCAATGTTTCAGGCCGATTACTTGCCTGCAACGTCTTATAAGTATCAAGCATGACTAACAAGAATGGGAGGATGACCATTATTCATAGCCTCCAATTTATCCCAGTAATCAGCAATGTCGACATGTGCTCAGACGTATTTCTCGTGGGGTTGCGTTACAGTGACATTTTTAGCAGCATTGATACGAATAAAAGCAGAAAAGCGACTGGACACATTGAAGGGCAGATGGTGTCAGCGCCAGGCTGACGGCTCTATGAAGCCCAGTCATCCCACGCTCACCTGTCTCAAGGTCTGACCTCATTTTAGCTAGGTCAGAACTACCCGTTTTGGTAATCGGCAGAACACAGATGCTCTGGCCAACAGTTAATAATTCGACTAATGAGTGCTACCATTCTTAATCAGCCGGCATGTCGTGCACATTTCAAAGCATGTCACACACGAGAAAGCTCAGGACGACCTTGAGCCGGCTGAGCGTTTAAAGATGAAGCGTGCAATGGAACTTGATGTAAGTACTAGGCTAGATCCTTTCTTTGCGACCGATAAGCAAATATGGGGGTCAGATTGGGCACAGGGACAGTTGCACAAGGGCCCATTCACCATCACCCACTCGAGTATGGATTTGTGGGGCATTGAGATGATGGCCAGTCTACTTCAGTCTGGCTGAGAGCCATGCCAGCCACGGGGAGCTCTTTGCTCTCCAGCCGCCAAGGAGACATTCGCAAAAGTGCAATAGCACACCAGTTAGAAAGTGTGGAAGGGTTTCAGAGTCTGATGTGTGAATGGCATTACATGCCCGAGCTTGACCAGATGACACATGACAAACACATAATAAAGTAGTCACCTACGTGAAAAGCACAGTGGAGTTGTGCTCCACCAAACTTAGGAATTATTCCATCCATCAGCAGAGGATACAATCCCAAATATAATGCACAGGTGAGCTAGGTTCAGCGAGGACCTAATTATTTCATAATACAGTCAGTATCAAGTCAGCAATAAGTGCACCGACATTAAGAAAAACTACGACATGCATCATTTTCAACGCATCGGTCAAAACCAAACCTGTGTATATACAGATTAGCAGGAAAGAGATAAGCTGTTCTACAAATGTTCAGGCCGCGTATGCGTCACAGCGCTTATTGAAACCAAGTAGTCTGGACATCAGCCTTCGCTTAAGTATACTAGCAAACCATCGCCTTCAGACATTGCTGTGCTATGCAGTTGCTCTCCGAGAACGTGACGATCAATTGGTCAGATATGTAAAATGCATAGCTCATTTTACATATCCACATGTATGTGCATTGTACGCTGGAAGGATTGTCTAAGAGCAGGGCCTATGTCAAGCGGAGGTTGCTGCGAAGATCTCGAGCCCATAATCCACTCTGTGAATCCCAGCCAGTCGGCATGATTCCTATCGCGAGCTTAATATGCAAGTCAATGCGCCGACACTGCACAAGCAGCCGATATCCTCCCAGTTCTCTTACTAGCCGACCATAAGTGGAAAAAAATGTATTAGTGTCATGTGGGAATCTAAGCCCAGTCTCACTACGGCAGTTTACGAGACCATCACTCAACCTCGTCCAGGACTTAATCGTTCGTGAAAATTGAACCGCTACGAATGATTTGTTGCGTACCAATCTGAGAATTTCAGCCGGGTTCGGTATGGATAATACGGCACACGCTCGCGAAGGATTCGCGGTCAACGCGCTCAGAGGGAAGCCCATTGACGAAATGTGCGCTTAATGAGCAGCCGATTGTGATAATTAAACACAAGAATAGTGTGCACATGTAGACACGATGTGAATCCACCTACGCAGACTGATGGAACTAGTGCCAGGCAAAATAAAGATCAAGCTCACGATTAAGGTTAAGGCCGAACGAGGATCGACTTGTTACAGGTGTGTGCATACGCAGTGCTGTAGTGTCTAAAAATACTGACATCGACAAGCATATGCACAGCAACTACTTCAGATTTGGTAAGATATTTGGTGTACAGCGAGATATTTGGTGAACGCCGAACAGCACTCGGATAGCTCTCGCTGTGACGCACTGACGCGTACAAGATGACCAGGCACGTAGGACAGCGTCAGGCTCCACAGGCCGCCCGTGAACATACCTGGAAGGGTGCCCCGCGAGGCGCCGACTGCACGAGTCGCGCCCGAGGCCGTCGGATGTCCGTGGGCCGCAGCTGCGGTGGCCGGAGACTGGACGGCCGACTCCGCGACCCCCGCCGCCGGCAGGTCGCGCCGGCGCCGCTGGACGCTGGCATTCGTGGGTGTGTACACAACGGACGATTTCACAGCGGCCGCAGGACTGTCGCCGCGACGGGAGCCGGAGCCGCACCGTGCGTGCAGAAACGTCTCGGTGCGAAGTCTCCCGGCGTCCAGTTCTGCACAACTCGATATCGTACCCGAGGAAAGTCCGAAAGATGAGTCTGAATTTTAGAGCGACGGCAATATCGCGCACCAAGTCATCGCCGTCCATTCACAACGCTGGTAATCACTTGAAAATAGAATATCACGGTGTGTTGGTAATCGCAGGTGCGGGTCTGCTGCGACCTGCTCCCGGCTACGAGCATGGGGTCCAGCTGCAGGTGCACGGTAGCGATTGGCTGGTGAAGCACGGTGTCAGGATGACTGCTCCGTTGCCTGGAACTGTCTGCTGTGCGTCGTACTGCTTCTGAAGCAGGTGCTGGTGCAGCTGCTGCTGTTGCTGCTGCTGTTGCTGTATGTAAACGTGACAAGCCAGTTGCTGGATTAACGACAGCGTCTGACGGCGTTCGTGACTCATGAGGCATACTGTGGAATCCCCCACCACTTTGTGCAGCACAATCAGATAAGAGTACTTGAGATGTTCGTCGCCACCGACGAAATGGTTGCTCAGGTATGTCTCGAGTTTGTTGCGCTGCCGCATCACGTCCGGAAAGTCGATGAAGAAGCGCGAGCACATGTAGCGCTCCATGGTTTTTATGCTGTTCGGATGGCAGGCGGTGAAGTTCTTCACCAGTAGGTGGCAGTACTTAAGCAGGCCGCCACCGCGAATCTCCTCCGGCTTCCACGTGGCAATCAGCTTCTTCTGGAGGTGGTACAGCGCCTCTTGGAAATCGCCGAACATGCTGAGGCCGACAACAGTAGGATAGAAAGTCTCCGTAATGATCTGAGGTTCGGCGCATCGGTAAAACAGCAGGATCGAGTCAAGAAGGATCTGGAATGAGTCGACCGAGAATTCAAACTTGCGCTTCATGGCATCAACAAACTTGAGCTCGACGTTTCTTCCGCCGTGGTTGGACAGCGAAATGAGCGACCAACGGTCACTATCGCTCACTTTCACCATCTTATGGACGTAGGCCTCGCGCATGCTGCATGAGGTCATCCGCTTGCGACTGACGTCAGCCGGCAGCGAATCTAGCAGCGACTGCAGCACTGCCGTCTTCACCTTCTCGTAGTCCTTCTGGGTTTGCAGATCTACCAGAAAGATGAGGTCTATGTCGTTGTACGCCTGGTGGTCGTCAGCGGACAGGATGTGGCTGGCGGCGCCGCCGTTGATTCGCACGCTTTTGACGTGCACGCCATCGGACTCCAAGCGCGACCGCACGTCCACTACCAGATCTTTGAGCTTCACCTCCAGCGTTGGGAAGTTGCCGCGCCCATGGATGGGCACCACCTCGTTGAGCACGCCGTCCAGTCGGCGCACTTGTTCGTACGTGAGCGTGGCCATCCGTTGGTCCTCAGAGCCGCAGGGCGCCTGCGGGAGGACTGACATGTCCAGACCCGGAGAACTCGGAATAGCACTGGTGTCGGATACGTCAGTCCTCGGTGCGCGTTTCAGTCAGGTGTCACAATGTCGGTGCCAAGATGGCCGGGTGCCGCTAGCGTTCCGCCGTCGAAGAGGAGACGTATACTTTCCTCTTCCTCAGCCGAAGGAAGACGGTTCTACTGGCGGAAACGGCCGTTCAGCGACTGTGGGACGGCAGTTGGGACACAGACTGTTGCTGGCGACCGGGAGACGGTAGATCTGCTGGCGCCTGGTCGTTTCGACTTCCGCTGTGCCCACGGCCGAGATGATGCCGCAACGGTCCTAACCGGTGAGTGGCGAAGTCTCTAAGAGGCGTGCTCGAAGTCGCCAGGGATGTGTAGTCGCACTGGAAACAGAACGTGGTGTTAGTGGTTGCCTGTCTTAGAATATTTGGAATCTGACGCATCGAGTTTTGAGCGATTTGTGCAATGACTAACACATCACTTTAGAGACATATCAGACCATGCTCGCGTAATTACCAGCTGGCCATCGCATTGTCAAAATTAGTAAGTACATCTTTTTAGGCTGCCATAGGCTGAACAACAAAAACAAAAGTAGTCTTATATGTATGTAGCTAGCCTGCGAACCCCGCCTTCCGGGTGTGTTGCTCAGACCAAACATCCAAGGTAAACACGCTGGACATCCAAGGTAAACACGACCATGGTAAACATGAATGCGAGCGTCGAGCGCCAATTAGATTAAATCAGCGGTTTCGTCATCGGACACTACTGAGCAGTCCGGAGCTTATAGCACAACGATATGGCAGTATATCGCACGTGCGGTTAGTTCACGGAAGCCTAGAAGTTCTAGATCACGGCAGTAAGATCAGAGATCGTAGGAATGTGAACGACAAGTGGCTTTAGTGCGTCAATATAGATGATTGCTTCTCTTGTTAGTGCAGTAAACCGAGAAATCACCTCTTGTGTCGCAATTACAGCCAGACACATGCTAGGTACAAGGTACGTCTGAATCTACATACATCTACATGCAAGGCTGTTTGAGGCGCTTGCCAGCTGCATGTCGTACATCTGCGAGCTCGCAGCATGCTAGTTATTGTATAAGAGCGCCGAGCACATCCCTTTAAGCGATAGTTTTATGTAGCACAAACTGAGATGTTCGTGAGGAGTGGCACTTGTGACCAAGATCCGAATACATGTTACGAAATGAGCAATGCATTCGCTCAAGATTATAGGCCGGAGCATATAGCTGGAGCATATATGAAGCGATGGCATGTTAGTAAAACGGACAACAGTCAATTTGAAGTTGTGCCTTTCCATGCAACATCAATAGGGAGTTCAGTTGCCAATTAGTTGAGAGCGAGAGAGAGAGAGGGGGAGGGGAGAAAGAGCAGCTTCCCCCGCTTCAGGTTTGTATTTCGCATATGCTAGTTATAGACAGGTGACAATCACCAAAAGGAGACTTAGTCTCCACCACCATGGTGGGTGCGCGCCGCTGGTAAACGCTGAAATATGTTTCCCACAATCAAGTCACACCCGTGCATTGCTTCAAGCCTTTATCGAGCGATGTGATCAAATCACACCAGGTCGACGACATCGCATCAAAACCGTTAGGGCTCCGGGAAATGTACTCCAGGATAGCCTGTAAGGTGGCCGCGGCAGTTACAGAAAATCCAGTCTAGACTTTCGTTTCGCTCAACGCTAGTACCCGAAAGGATTGGCACCGAACATCTTGGTGAAAATTGACATCCGAGCTGAAACGCGAGCGTGACATTCTTAGAAAATCCTTCCATGCTGTTTATTGCCTACTATTGGTGCGAGAGTCTTATTTTCAAAAGCGGTGTCCTTGAGTTAATTCCACGAACCCACTCGAATGCCGCAGCGGATTGCGGGATTATAGAGATGGAGTGCACCTTTCATTGGCGGTGTTGCTGATTGAGCAGGCACTAATCGTTCGTTCTTTTCGCCCGTGGCGTGCCACTTTTCATCCCTGCTAACGCCATGCAACTACAAGGCATTCAAGTCCACTGGCAGTATTCCACGTATGAACCAGTGAATTCGCTCATTTTCCTCGCTTTGCGCGCGGAGACTCTGTACCTACCAGACTCTGTAGCCTTCCAGGTTATATAGCCTACCGCAGAGGCGCAATACTCTAGCCTTAGCCTGTCCTGCTACTATCATCTATCAGTAGCTACGCCACCTTTTAGTGGTCAGAGGCGCACTACTCCAGCCGCAGCCGCAGAGACTAATCCATCCCCAGACTGTACTACCGCCATATCAGTGGCTACACCACCTTTCCATGGCGGCGCGACAGAAGCGCCGGCGGCTGTACTTCTTACGACCGAGCCCAGCCCTTGCGTCGACCCGACCTGGCACGGGTGCTTACTATGGGGTGCCGATCGTGCCATTTTTATTGGGTGATTCATGATGCGCTGAATGCACATTCACGGCTAATGGCGCCGCCCAGTGTTTCGCGGGTGGGCCGCGGGATTGGGAAATGTTCCGATCGGTGCGAACGTTGAACCCGTGACCTTTGGTATGCCGATCGTGCTATTGGGTCAGAACAGACGCGGACCATTCCGGCCTGACACGGGTGCCTGCCATGGGGCACCGGCCGCCCTGTTGCGTCAGAAAAGACGCGAAATCTACGGCGGGGGCGGGGGCGGCCACGACGGCCAAGGCCACACCCGGAGCCACGCCCGGGCTGTATCGTGATCCAGCAGCTGACTGTACCGGACCCGGATCTGCTACTGCTGGACGGCGCGTCGACCCAAGGACATATGCCGACACCGACACCGATACAGACACAGACAGACATAGACACAGACACCGATACCGACACAGACACAGACATAGACAGACATAGATACAGATATCGACACAGCCAGAAAGACGTCGACACCGACGCAGACTCCGACTGGGCCGGGATAAAGGATCAAGGATCAGGACCGTACTGGGATCTAGGTCAAGACCTAGACCTAGGCCCAGACCGGATCAGGACGGGATCCCAAACCTTGACCTGGATCTCTACCACGACCTGACCGGAAGCAGACTGGCGTCAAAACAGAGTTGGCCATCGAATTGGCATCGTAAGAATGCCACCAAGATGAACCATGGGAACAACCAATTCAGTAGTACGAATATCATCGAAAATTCTGTCCTAGAAAATGCAAGCCGTTTGGGGAATCCGTCCCTCAAATGCTCGTTTCTTGCTTCAAAAATCGCAAATCCATAATGCATTCCAATTCGATGTTATGTCAAATTCATGCATGCTCCCAAGATTTCCATGACAAGTCAATCCCACTCGTCTGCCTTGGTTGTTCTGTGATCTCCACCAGAATGTCAAACAGAGGCACAGCTCAGGTGGGTGGTTAGCCTTCACTCCCTCAGCAGCCAAAAATTGCCTTGACCAAATAAGAAATCTACATTTTCAACACGCAACATCAAAAATGTTCGGCGCGCTTAGCGCACAGAAAACATTCCTTCCTCTCACGTCTTGGTTGGAACTCAAGAAAATTGTGGTTGTGTCACCGTTTTCAAAGATTACGCTCCGTTCACATGCCTGGGCCATCGCTGGGAGTCCAAGGAACCTGACCCGGACAGGAACCGAACGTGGGCGTCCGCTGGATTCATGCGAGCTGGACCCCAGCTGGACCTTAACCCTCACAAACACCTTACCACCTTACCCTCCAACTTGACCGTTCTTGCACAGCAAGGATAGCCTTGACCTGGAAACTGAAGGTGACGACTGCCTTGCTCACATGAGTATTGTGCATTCAAGGAGGTTGCTTCTCAGCCTACATAAATCTGTATGAAGCTACTTATAGGTGTACAATAGAGTAAGATTATCAATCTTAAGTCCTACAGTGGACACCAAAGTCCACAAGCACCACGCCAAAGCTGCACGACAATACCAAGAACAGAGCTGAATAAGTAGTGTTGCAGCACTTAAGTCTACTGGTTGATTGCAATGCAACGGTCAGGATCAGCCGACACATGACAGAAGGCACGGTCAGGATCAGCCGACACACGACAGAAGGCACGCTCAGGATCAGCCGACATATGACAGAAGGCACGGTCAGGATCAGCCGACACACGACAGAAGGCACGGTCAGGATCAGCCGACACACGACAGAAGGCACGGTCAGGATCAGCCGACACACGACAGAAGGCACGGTCAGGATCAGCCGACACACGACAGAAGGCACGGTCAGGATCAGCCGACCCACGACAGAAGGCACGGTCAGGATCAGCCGACACACGACAGAAGGACGGTCAGGATCAGCCGACATATGACAGAAGGCACGGTCAGGATCAGCCGACACACGACAGAAGGCACGGTCAGGATCAGCCGACACACGACAGAAGGCACGGTCAGGATCAGCCGACACACGACAGAAGGCACGGTCAGGATCAGCCGACACACGACAGAAGGCACGGTCAGGATCAGCCGACACACGACAGAAGGCACGGTCAGGATCAGAAAAGATCAGCCGACACACGACAGAAGGCACGGTCAGGATCAGCCGACACACGACAGAAGGCACGGTCAGGTTCAGCCGACACACGACAGAAGGCACGGTCAGGATCAGCCGACACACGACAGAAGGCACGGTCAGGATAACAGCCGACACACGACAGAAGGCACGGTCAGGATCAGCCGACACACGACAGAAGGCACGGTCAGGATCAGCCGACACACGACAGAAGGCACGGTCAGGATCAGCCGACACACGACAGAAGGCACGGTCAGGATCAGCCGACACATGACAGAAGGCACGGTCAGGATCAGCCGACACACACAGAAGGCACGGTAAGGATCAGCCGACACATGACAGAAGGCACGGTCAGGATCAGCCGACACACGACAGAAGGCACGGTCAGGATCAGCCGACACACGACAGAAGGCACGGTCAGGATCAGCCGACACACGACAGAAGGCACGGTCAGGATCAGCCGACACACGACAGAAGGCACGGTCAGGATCAGCCGACACACGACAGAAGGCACGGTCAGGATCAGCCGACACACGACAGAAGGCACGGTCAGGATCAGCCGACACACGACAGAAGGCACGGTCAGGATCAGCCGACACACGACAGAAGGCACGGTCAGGATCAGCCGACACACGACAGAAGGCACGGTCAGGATCAGCCGACACACGACAGAAGGCAAGGTGAGGTTCAGCCAACACACGACAGAAGGCACGGTCACCTCCGGCCAGGCCACGACAGACGGTCCGATCAGGTCCAGTTGGAGTCCGATGGCCAGGTCTGGACGGCATCCGGCGGTCGTGTCAGGACTAGTCTGTCAGACTTGCGACGGTGGGATCCGGTCGGAGCCAAACCGAGGGGTACGGTCTGGATCACGTCGGGGTCACGTCAAAACGCTCAGCGCTGTGTCCGAATAAGGCCGGCCGCCGGTCCATAGTAGCGTTACCGTAGGAACCTGAACACAGCACCACCTTAATCAATACCCACTCCTCAGTGCCCACCGTGACTACTGATGCAACACGTAATGGCGCCGCGGAAGACTCAGACGGTGTCTTTCTAGGTCACAGTCGCATTTCTCGAAAATTAAAGCCATACCAAGTAGGTGTCTGGCCATTACGTTCGGATCGAAGGGAAATGGCCCTCCCCTAGATCCAACATTACGCTCACACACTTTCGGCGCAACAAAAGAAGCTTACGACTGTAAGGGGGACTGGTCAACGTTTCTAGACCAGCGTCACTTTCGGCTACTATGAGCGCATGCACCAAATAAGGCGGCAGACGACGTGTCGGTATTGAGCGCGCGACTGCAGGCAGCGACGCCATGGCTGTAAGAAGAGGAAATTGGCGCGCGTCGCAACGGCATTCATGTATCGCGACGAGTGCGCGGCACAGCCCTCCACGGGCAACACTGTCCGGGCGTGGGACGCTCCCCAAGTCACGTGGTTAACAAGCAATCGTTACCGATAGTCATGGTAGATCCAGGGTCGCGTTTCCTGAAATTTATTTCGAGTCATGTTTCGTAAGTCTTGACTTGAACGTCATGGTTCCTGAATCCTGATTCGTTGCTCTCGAGCTGTGGTTCGCGATCTTCATGGTTTTCACGCCGCGATCCTAGAGTCATGGATCACCAGACATGGTTCGGGAGACGTGGACAAAGCTATTTTGTGTAGTTAGTGGCTTTTGATCTATGACCCACGATATGTATGGTTCTTCGGTTGTATTTCACAACCCAAGGTACAGCAGTCATTGTTTTCGAGTCATTACAAGTGTTTCATGTCTGTGCGAGTCATAAGTGTGCGAGTCATAAGTGTGCGAGTCATAAGTGTGCGAGTCATAAGTGTGCGAGTCATAAGTGTGCGAGTCATAAGTGTGCGAGTCATAAGTGTGCGAGTCATAAGTGTGCGAGTCATAAGTGTGCGAGTCATAAGTGTGCGAGTCATAAGTGTGCGAGTCATAAGTGTGCGAGTCATAAGTGTGCGAGTCATAAGTGTGCCCGGTATAGTTGTCCCATGTACAGTGGTGCCAGGTATAGTTGTGTCGGGCATAGTTTTGCCAGATATAGCTACGGAATTCATGGTTTGCAGCTTGGCGTCCCCGCGTCGTGATTTCTAAGCCACGGTTCTCGAGTTACAAGGGATACAGAGGTCCACAGTCGATGTTGAAACGAACGGCCACAGTTCACGCTGACATTTTTGACCGGACATTTTCCTCTAACGATGCAGCGTAGGGCAGGGTGTAGCCGTGGTTGTCTAGCAGCGACAGCACCAGCGGGTACTGGAGGTCATGTGCTAGTAGTTCGTCCGGCGATTCGACAACTGCTCATCTGGCCAGGATGGTTCTGTCCGAAACTACCGAACATATCCGCAAACTGGCACACAGGAAGCAAAAGGAGCATAGAAAAGGCCGGTGAAATTGAATAATGTGATTTCGGTTCTAAAATTAGGGTTCGTTCTTCATCTCCGTTCATCTAAATGGGCGGCCAAGCTCCCCAGACATTGGATGGTACTGCTGAATACTTCAAAGCCCTTCGTTAAATGTACGCCGAGTGGGCAACTACAGCTGCTGGACAACTTGTTGAATGCGAGCAATTTTAGCACTCATTTTCAAACGTCGCGTAAGAAGTCACTTTTGCCCACTGTGTTACCGAAATTGATCCAAACGCGAAGGAGGCGATATGTGTATTTAAACACAAGTTTAACAATACGAAGGACTTTAAAATCCGTATGACCAAGCTATTCGTCTTGAATACATCCGACCATACAATCTCCACGTAGCGCCTTGCGGGTGACAAGCTGTCCCAAGTGGCCTGAGCAGACGCCAGCCAGACAGGATTGGCGTCGTACCATCCTCAGTTTTTCCTATGTGCACAAGGTTTGTGGGTGGCGCCTTTCTGGGTGGCAACAGCACATGTGTTTCGAGCACGGGTGTTCGGTCCCACACGCCCAATCTGCCATCTGCCACCACGACAAAGGCCACCTGTCGCTTCTATAAATGTAAGCGAGATATTCGGCTGTTTCATCGTCGGCTGAGAGAGACCGATTTATGATATTTTACACATCAGTTGGGGCTACTGCCATACGCATATTTCATAAGCCGGCCGATTTGTTAGGGCCGTACGCTTCGTTAACACAGGCCGTACGCCTGTCGATACATAATATATAGCTGCATCCAAGACTAAGCACCAAGACAATGGTTCCATTGGGTATGTGGGCGCCTCCAGGAAACTGTACCGTGGGATCGATGCTCCGGGCAGCAACAGCGTCGTTGAGGAAGGCTTTTCGCCCGGAACGATTCCATTGACCAGACCATGCACAAATACAGAAACGCACCGTTTTGAGATATACATAAGAACGGCAAATGCGATTTGCTATCAGTTTTGAAGTTGTTTGTTGCACCGGACATGAACAGATATGAGTGTGCTTGAACAGATATTCAAAGTGGTGTAGTACGGTAGCTTATGTGCTTTTATGTATATTTATTTGCATTCCAGCCCGTTCTGAACCAGCAACCATAGACGTATTTGTAAATCGGAAGGATATACTTGGATAAGAGGAACAACAGCATTGGGAGGGTCGGCAAGAGCTCAATGTTGTTAGGCTGGGATTTGTCTTTATTGTTGAAAAACCGTCAAACGTCCGCTGCTAGGGTCATGAACCAGCCTTCCCCACCGGCATAAGTTACTGTTGCTTGACCATATGGGCGGAGCAGCAGCTCATGTTGCTTCACCATGGCCCTACAACGACTCCCCAGGCAGGGAGGCAGGTCCACCATACCCAGCCTATCCGTACTCCTACACCTACTCCTACACCTACTCCTACTCCTACTCCTACTCCTACTCCTACTCCTACTCCATACCATGCCCTGCCATGAAACCAGTCTGCCCGATAAGATACTGATGTAGATGTGACCCACACGTGCGACCCACAAGTGTGACCAACGAGTGCGTCCCACACGTGCGACCCACACGTGCGACCCAACTGCTAGCCGGGTGCCACTCGTAAACATGATCCAAAGACCGACAATTCTCGACGTACCGATGACTGAAAGCTCCTGCTGGATGAAGGGCGAGGTTGTACCTCAGCCAAGGTGAAATGTGGCTGTTGCGAGCTCGATAGAACCGCACAGTAGCATGGAGAAGGAAGTGCGGACAAGACTAGAGACGGACTCTGAATGCATCGGGTCCCGCCCCGTGTTCGTCCCGTATTTACCGTCAGTTTCCGCTGACGGCTCGACTCCGCCACTGCCGCCACGTCACAACGCCCACGTCTCCGCCATTGATCGTCTCCGCCATTGGTCGTCTCCGCCATTGGTCGTCTCTTCTATTGCTCGTCTCCGCCACAACGCCCACGTCTTAGCTACAACGCCCACGTCTCCGTCACAACTCCCACGTATCCGTCGCTACTCATTTCCGCAACTACTCTGCCATTGCTCGTCTCCACTGCAACGCCCACGTCTCCGCCGCTGCGCCCACGTCTCCGCCACTGCTCCCACGTCTCCGCCACAACGCCCACGTCTCCGCCACTGCTCCCACGTCTCCGCCACAACGCCCACGTATCCACCACTGCTCCCACGTCTCGCCACAACTCCCACGTATCCGTCGCCACTACTCCCCAAGTTTCCGCACTGCTCCCACTACTCCGCCACTACTCCCACGTCTCCCCACTGCTCACGTGCCCACGTCTCCGCCACTGCTCCCACGTCTCCGCCACAACGCCCACGTATCCGCCACTGCCCCACGTCTCCGCCACAACGCCCACGTATCCGCCACTGCCCCACGTCTCCGCCACAACGCCCACGTTCCGCCACTGCCCCACGTCTCCCACTGCCACGTCTCCGCCACACGCCACGATCCACCACTGCTCCCACGTCTCCGCCACTGCTCCCACGTCTCCGCCACTGCGCCCACGCGACAACCCGATCGATGACGGCGTCTCGCAGACTTCTAACTGGGTCAGCGAGGGAGGAGCGGGCGGAGCACAAGGAGCGCGGGACGAGGGCGGAACGGAAGGTGTGGGGGAATTGGGCTGCCCATTGTAGCAGACCGACGGTGGGGGGGGGAGGGCACCTCGCCCAAGTGGAGGTCAGCAGACGGCAGACGGTGTCGCCGTCTCTTCTCCACTACCCATTCCCAACGGTATGAACTCTTTTGAAATAAATAATCTTCTGTTGATGCACATCAGATTGTATTTTTATTTCTACATCACCGCATGGCAATGACATAAACCTGGATGTTGGTGCAGACCAATGAAAACTATGCTAAATATTTTTGTTTAGTTCAAGCTAAAGCCTACGCCTACAATATGGAGATTGCTGTGTTCCTTCGTGCGTTTCTGCATATAATCACAAAGAAGGAATGACTCGATCAGCAATGCAGCGTTTGGTCAACACGTCAGCATACAATAATGCTGCAATGTCTTCCGCTATGTACCTTACTTGCACCTCATGCACCACATCCGGGAAGGAAACGCATGCGAGCAGAAAACTGATGAAGCATTTCAACTTTACATTGTATCAACCATAATGTACAATGCACTCATCTGATTATGTCGCATCGGCATCTGCTTCGGTGGCATCGTACGTTTCCGGTTTTTGTAATGCTACACATCAAAAAACATCACACTAAGCACACCGAAGCGTCCGCGGGCAACGTCGGCAGCAGTGGACCAGTACAGGATGTGCCGTTCCCACATTCATCTACCGGCCCAGCAACAGCGGAGATAGTACGATTACGATCGTCCGCACGCACGCAGTCCACAGGCGGTGCGCTGAATAACTGTCCATGACCAGGACATGAACCCTGTCAGCTACTTCCGCGGCAGCTTTTTACCGCCGGTTTGCAGCTACCAACTGCTATCATTTTTTAAAATCTTGCAATGGCACCAGAGTGAAAGCAGCCATGGCGAGTGAGCTGGACCAGACTCGCTAAATCAGCTGGAGATAAAAAGTGCATACAGATCGCCGTTTGCAGTGCCTTTCCATTGAGCCATGCCAAGATTCATCTCCAGTAGTCATGGATGAATCAGATAGAGATTATAATCGGCGTCAACGGGAGCAAAATCCGAAGTCCGCAGGGGCGGGGGTCGTGGGAGGGAGGAAGAGACCGATGGGACCATGTTAAATTAGTGATTGAAGATATAACTATCTTTTTGACACTATTTTACACACTGGTTTTGTATTGAAGCGAACGAGGTGGGTCGATATATATTTCAGAAATAAGTTACCAATCATCAACACGTTGGTAGCTTCATGCAGTGCAGTTTGGTGTTTGCATTTGATACTACAAGGTGTATTTGTTGTCTGACATCACCATGTATAAAATAAAAGAAGAATATTACGATTGCTATTTAAAAAATTAAAGTAACAATCCCTAGACATATCAAAACTCCAATTGATTTACGAGGAAAAAACATTGACCCAAATTAATTCTGGATCCACTGCCACTGGAGCCAAGATAGGGTTCCCGCAACAAACATGGCACGTTGCTTTCACAGCTCTTGTGGTGATTTGTCTCTCAGCGAAGAGGTCGCTGTCAAAATAAAATGGACTCGGCCCACCTTCGAAGCCTGCGCTGGTGGAAATCTCCATGTTTACTGCAGTCCGGCAGCTTGCTCAAGTGGCCTCACGGCCATGGTTGACGTCAAATAAAGTTGGTTATATAGGCTTTGCACACCACCGTGCCACTCCCGTTGAGGGCGATTATATTAGCTACAGTTGACTGTGCACATTACCGTGCCAGCCCCGTTGATGAACATGTTGGTTGCGTATAGTTGCATCCGGTGCATTCGGTCCGCAGAAGCTGTCCAGAGAGCTGTGGCCGCCTCAGTCAACTAGTCAGCAGTATTAACCGGATGAACTAATGAGCGTTAATTTGTAACATGACCGCCAATTAGAGTCGATGGTCTAGTTTCCCCTCTGTAATGAGACGACTAGCTTCCAATTCCGCCAGACCCCAGGGACATCAGCATCATATGGCGAAACATGGGTGCCGCCAATGCAAAACTGAACACGCAAAACAGCCTCAGACACACATCCAGTGACAGCTGAGCGTTGAAGTCGCCCGCTGGTAAAACCTCCATTGGTGATGAGCAGAGCGGAGGCGAGACGTTCGTGTCCGCCGTGCACGCAGCCGCATGACGGGAACAACAAAATATGACAACACATGTACCTGATAAGCACGTCTGCTACCAATGCGCAGGTGCAACAAACAATCACAGAAGTACTGGGTCTGCAATCATGCTGGAAGCGGCGTCGGTAGAGCTTCTTGTGGTGTCCACAGACATGCCCCACAGATGATAGCACTGAGCGGCAAACCTAGCAGTCGTGGGTTGTATCCAACAAGCTGAGCTCACCTGATGACTGTCCGGCGACACCAAGAAGGAATATCCGATCGCAACTCTGCAGACCATGCACACCGCCTTTCCTTCAGACTCACAGCGTGCCAAAGCACTAGCCCATTATCCACAGTGCAATAACGCTACCCTCCCCCAAAACAAAATCCCGCAGCATGGCCCCGTTCGCCACCAACGTCTGACTACACCTATTCACCGCGGGTTCACATCTCCCCTTCCACAGCCGTTCTGCGGGGAATCATGCCGCCACTCGGTCCCAGTCCCGCGCTGGATACAGAGACTCTACCAATGGCGTAGCATAAAGTGGCACGCCATTTTCTCTTTTCTGTAAACTATTTTTTAAATCATGTAAACTATTCCTTAAATTCCACTCACTGGTACGCCAGACAACTGGCACCCGCTGCTGTGTTTGCTGCCGGAGGTCCGGTGGCGACACTGTCGAGAGGCTTTACAACCGCGGTGATGACAGAACAATGAGGACCAAGGCTGGGTATCATACTACGGGGAAGTTGTGTCCGCAGTGAACATGCTACCAGAAGTGACACCATCCGACCACATCAGACTGTCGACAACCGGACCAGCGGTCGTGATTTCCTGGTGCTCAGGGTTTTTCCCCACTGAACAGGTGTTCCCTGGCTTCTGCCCCACATTGTCGAGGTGAGCACCAGTGTTGGAGTTCCTCACTCGTGCTCACAGTGAACACAAGCGGGCACGGCCGACAGCATGCCTCGATCGTGAGCCGCTTACGCCATGCGAAACGTGGCTGGGCCGACTGTAGCTGTGTGATACGGTTGTAGTTCTCCCTGCCGTGGCTACCCTCCGGGCCGAGGCGACTGCAGCTGTACGATACGGTTCTAGTTCTCCCTGCCGTGGCTACCCTCCGGGCCGAGGCTGAGTCGACTGCAGCTGTACGATACGGTTCCAGTTCTCTCTGCCGTGGCTACCCTCCCGGGCCGAGGCTGAGTCGACTGCAGCTGTACGATACGGTTCCAGTTCTCCCTGCCGTGGCTACCCTCCGGGGCGAGGCGACTGCAGCTGTACGATACGGTTCTAGTTCTCCCTGTCGTGGCTACCCTCCGGGGCGAGGCGACTGCAGCTGTACGATACGGTTCTAGTTATCCCTGCCGTGGCTACCCTCCGGGACGACAGACTGCAGCTGTACGATACGGTTCTAGTTACTCGTACCGTGGCTACCCCCGGGCCGTGGCTGAGTCGACTGCAGCTGTACGATACGGTTCTAGTTACTCCTGCCGTGGCTACCCTCCGGGCCGAGGCGACTGCAGCTGTACGATACGGTTCTAGTTACTCGTACCGTGGCTACCCTCCGGGCCGAGGCGACTGCAGCTGTACGATACGGTTCTAGTTACTCGTACCGTGGCTACCCTCCCGGCCGTGGCTGGGCCGATCGCAGCTGTACGATGCCGTTCCAGTTATCTTTGCCGTGGCTACCACCCGGGCCGAGGCTGGGCCAACTGTTGCTGTGTGCGGCCGCTCTACGCCCGGCCGAAGCCTAGCACGTGCCCGTCCGACAGGCTGGCCCTGACCTCTTCCGTGGCCGGTGGGTTCGGACTGGCCTTGGACCGACTGGGCAGGGCGTGGTGATCTGCTCCGCGGGGCAGACATCTCCACCATGGTCACCCTCTAATGTAGCGGCGTGACTTGCTACGATGCTGAGAACCGCGTCGGCGGTAGGATTCGTCTATGTCCGTATGGCGGGTGCGAACTAGCCGTGCCAAACGTCGGCACCGGCATCCTCGTCGGTCCGAGTGTCTAGCAGCTGAGTCGTGCAGCTGGAGTATATCCGTACCCTGACTGTCATGGGTGTCCCCCGCCACGGCCAGATCTCAAATGGATCGGCGGGCCCCTAATCCCCTGGTTTGGTACTCAATCTTAATTTGCTCTTCCTATGCATTCTGAACATTTTCTGACACAAAGCCCCTAGTTTGACCAACCGGACTTTCAGTCTTGTCCCTAGTAGATGGGTCAGGAATAGCCGGAGTCTGCCGTAACCGTGACCTCAGTAGACATCTCTGGCAGATGGGTCAGGAATAACTACAATTATGGCCACCCTAGATGTCCGTAGCCGATTGGCGAGGAACACCTGGAGCCTGCTAGCGTACTGGCCGCCTTAAGTGTTTCTTGCACATTGTTCATGAATAGCTTGGCAGGTTCATGGTGCCAGCAGAATTCAGAAGCAAGAGCAACTGAAATTTGATGAAGCTCATGCATACCGAAATATAGAATGCGATAGAGCTGTGTACTCAATGACCATTCTTTCAAGATTCAGGAACCATGGAATCCAGAGAATGCATGAAATATATGCAGAAAAGTATACAAAGCATGCAAATACATATACATACACTACATAAACACTAACGGGCAGTGAAGCCAGGTTCGTGCGGTTCGATTTCCCAGGTCTCAGACGAGACGTCCCAAGGGCGGATACGGATACACATTTTCTGGGCTTGTGATTAAACGAACTGTTACTGGAACACAAACTGATCGTTTTAGATCAGTGAGCATATTATGTTTGTTTATTTACAGATGCAGTTCGTTGTGAATGCATATAGCACGTGTTCAGATGAACGTAACTGAAATGCCGGAGTCTGCCATTTGGAGGTCATGACGATTACTTCTCGTTAGTGGCCTATACCTTCCAGAATTCCTACTCGGCGACATCCCAGGGGCGAATCCAGATAAATATGCTCCGAGTTTGTGAATAAATAAAGTGTTACCGAACCAGAAACGGGTCAGCGTGAGCCCAAGATACGTGAGCATGCTCAGTTTATTTATAACTAACTTGGTCGCTTATGTAGATTAAACATTTTCAGATCAAGATACTATACTTGGCCAGACACCACCGTCGGGATGTCATGACGATTACTTTTAGTTAGGGGTCATGGCGAAACTGACTGAGTACACATACGCACTCACGCACACACACACATACGCACATCCCGGCGTTTTTATTGTGTTTATCCAGGCGGTTACCTGAACTTCGGCAAGCCAACAGTTTAGCCTCTTGGCACGGTCCTCAGATATTTCATATCTCGTCAGGCATCAAACCCAGGTAACGCGGTTGTTTTACTCTTTGCCTATATCACGTTTTTGGTTACTTAGACAGAAAGCAGTCGCAAGTGAGAACAACCGAGCGTTTTCTCATCATAGCTCAGGACAATATGATAACATTTGCGTAAATTCTAGACGATTTACTGTCAGGCCATTTCGAGAGGAGACATGTGTTCAGCTTGGACAGGTTCGGTAACCACGACTGCTATAACGAATCAACTACCCACGATGAAATGATACGGTGGAGTGCAACTCTACACAGCAAGCTTGAAATACCTCTCCGATGTCGTACGGTAAATCTGCCGGATTAAATGAACACTCAATTACCGCTCAGTAAAGATTAGTTGGTCATGAAATTTGCCACCATGGGTTCGGCGAGTACTGTGGCTGAATGAAGCCCGACTGATCGCATCAAGAGAGTCGGAGGCTGTTGATATTTGTGTTGGTGAATGACATGGTAACTGCCAACATCAGCTGGCGGCCCCCACTCATCTGCGTGCGTTCCGGCCAGACACCGAGCCTGAAATTGTCTGCACGAGGAGTTCGACCTCCAGCTGAAATTGCTAGGCAAAGGGCATGGACCACCATTGCTTTGTGTAGCATCAGCGACCATAGTTGTGCGAAACGTTAGCTGCCAATACCGTATGGAACATCAGCCACCACTGCTGCGCGAAGCATTGGCTGCCGCTGCTACGGTACGCCAGGCACCACTGCCGTGTGCAATGTTAGCTACCAATGGTGTGCAGAGCATCAGCTACTAATGATGGGCGGAACGCTAGCTGCCAAGTACTGTGCGGAGTATTGGCTATCAATGATGTGCGGCGTATTAGCTGCCAATGTTGTGCGGAGCATTAGCTATCAATGCTGTGTAGATCATTAGTTGCAAATTCTATGCGGAAGCACCAGCTAACACCGCCGTACGGAACGTCAGTCACCGTTGTCATAGGGAATGTCAGCCACCGGCGGAGTAAGTAGCATTGGCCACAGTTGCCGTGCGGAACGTTAACAACCGCCGTTGTGCGAAACGAGTGGCATACTGTGTGAAGATCAGCCGCCACCATTGTGTGAAGCATTAGCTGTCATTGCTGTACAGGGCCTAAGCCAGCGGTGCAGTGCGGAGGATTAGTCACTGTCAGCTCGACTGCGACGCGTTTGCCTTTGATGGAATCACTTGTGGCGGAGCGATCAGGAGGAAACAGCCACCCCAGTAATAGAGTGGAGCTCGATCTACCCATGCCGTCTGTCCCACAGCCTCAGAGATTACGTGCCGACCGAGCTCCGCGGGGGAGGCTAGCGGCGCTGTAGGGTGGGCGGCATGACTGATCAAGACAGATGCCGCCGTAGGGTGGGCGGCATGACTGATCAAGACAGGTGCCACTGTAGGGTGGGTGGCATGACTGATCAAGACAGGTGCCACTGTAGGGTGGGCGGCATGACTGATCAAGCAGGTGCCACTGTAGGGTGGGTGGATGACTGACAAGACAGCCTGTAGGGTGGGCGGCATAACTGCCCGTCGGTGGGGCGACTGATCAAGCCGATGCCACCGTAGGATGGTGGCTGATCAAGACACTGTAGGGTGGGTGGCATGACTGACAAAACAGACATCGTGTAGGGTGGACGGCATAAATGATCAGCAGGACATGTGTCGGTGTAGGGCGACACATGTCCCGATCGACATGACTGATCAAGACAGGCGCACTGTGAAGCTTCCGAAGTGTGTGTTTGCACGAGCGGCATGGGTTCCAGTAGTGTGCTTGGTGTTAACACGATCACGCAGCAACGCCGGCGGCCATCGACAATACAAACATCGCCGTCGGCTGACATTGTGCACATGGACAGGATAGATGAGAAAGCCGCGGGTGCGACATGGTATGTTGCACCCGTGACTGTTAGTTATTTGGGTTTTAGGTTGCCTCGATCAGCACCAATGACTGTCTATTGTATGCCGTTGGCGAGTATACTGTATGCGAAAGGCAACAGCCGAAGCAATGATCAAGGCAAATATCTGCTGCGGATTCTATTTTCCTGAATCTGGAGGCAGTCGAGCATTCAAAAGCATGCTTTAGCTGCACATAGTTCCAGCTGCAGGTATTTACTTTTCCTTCCTAACCCTGGGCAACACATATACCCTGGGCTGGATCAAAGGATGGCAGAGGCAGGGTATTTTCAGAAGTATTTCTGGCATTTGCTGAATAATACAAGAATTTGCCTTAACGTCATCATTGCCCATTTAGATACTAAGTGCATGATACATTAAATAGCTGTGATGAATTTACCCACAGGTAATATAGAAAAGAAATCATGTGCAGCTCTCTTCAGATGCACCAAAACATACCTATCATCCAGAGCCATGCGACATCCGCACACTTCCGGGCTAGCAATCAAACGGGTGATTTCCTCTTTTCAGTAATGTTCTGCTCATACCCAGTAGTGGTCCGATGTCTAGCCTGATGCCGGTCATAGCCTTGCCACGTCAGTCAGTCATAGCGTTGTCTGTGTCGTTAGGGTTCGAACCACGACTTCCTGAGAGCTCACTCGTTGGGCACGCTTCGGGCCATGGTGGCATTGACCGAAACGGAGACCCTCCCAGGCAACAACAAGAACAATCCAAGCTGTGGTTGGGCATATTTCAGAATGTTTACATAATCAATATCGATAGAGACCTGAGCAAAAACATGCATGCATGTTCACTATCTCGTATTAATTCACACTTGGTCGCAACACCCTCTTTATTTTCTTTGGATATATTATCCATGTTGCCATCACGATTTTCCTCATCTCCATGGTTATCTTTTGGTCACGGGCACAAACGAAACGCTGATAAAACAGAGGGATGGCTATGACAATGGGTCAATAGTATGTGCATAGCCAATATGCATAGGCATAAGAAACAGGTAATAGATAAGAGGCAAGCATACGTTGGAAATGTGAAAATTTGCCAGATATCTGGCAAGACAATTCCAGCGACTATTGCATGGGGATACACATCACTGGATTTGATTTCCGAATCCGGCTTAGAAAAGAAGATTTCCAGAGGAAATCCGGATTTCCCAGGAGTTGGAAGCATATGGTAGCATCCACTTCGCGTTCTTTTCCTGCTTCCCCCGTCAGCGCCGACGTCGTTTTTGGAAGGTTTTTAGTGAAGGATTACCGGGTTTATAATATAACATAAAACGATAAATGAAATAAAATATAGCATAATAAATTACAAATACAGCAAGCCCTCCTCGAGTTTCATCCAACGATGTTTTGGGTATGGACGAAAATGTCGCGCGTGCGTAGCAACTGTCAGCAAATCCTGGATTTCCCACCAAATCCGGATTCTGAAATGTTGCATGTAATCCTGATTTCCTCGCGGATGGTCTTGGAAACTTTCCTTGTAATCCAGATCCCATTCATTATTGTGGAAATCCAATCACGATTCAAACCTGCCACGGAAAGAAGGCTATTGTCAACAACGCTCAAAATACCCATGTTCATGTGCACCCGGGGAGGAAATTCCTCCTCGATTCTTCACAAGAAGCTACAGAGCTCAATGGTCGCAAAGCCAGTCCGGGCTGTCCCGACGCTACTCCACCTCTGGGAAGGAACTCGAGTATTTCCACCGCTCATTATTCATCGCGCACGCACCGCTGAACAAGTCAGGGTCAGTCAGGATCAGGGTCAGCCCGCCGGGTGTGATAACACTTCACCACGACCCGGCCCGGCCACTCAAACGCAACAAACAAGCGGACCCGAAGCGGACGCGGAGCGTTCCCGCACCAGCGGCTGCGCAGTGCACAGCGCTGCTCGTCTCGAACGCAGCCAGCGGCGACTGTCCGCGCCCCGCGCCAAGACCAGCCGCGCACTGATCGCCCACTTGGCAGCGCGCGGACGGCCGCCGGCCGCGCCATTGTCGGTCGGCTGGCCACCGGGCGCGTGACGACGCCCAGAGACATCGCGCCGCGCCGTGCGCCCTTGCCTGGGGCGAGGGTGTAACGGATACCGGCCCCTCCCGGATGCCCAGCTGGCAGCCACCTGCCGCCAGCACGGCCGCCCTGTGAATGCCCTGTAATGTGCTGCAGTTTGCCCTCAGTTCTAGCTGCGCGGACGACACGAACGGCAGGCGCGTAATTGTATGGTTCAGGGAATACGTGTGCCTCATGGCACTGGGAACTCCCGGATTCATCAAGACAGGGTGAAACAGATAGTCAAAGGAGATTAATTAATATTCGGGATATGGTTCAGCAGAAGTGAGTCATGAAAATGATATAGTCACCAGTCCCCGGCGTAATCGGAAACATACTGTTGTTGCAATACATTCATATTGTATTATTCGTCCCCAACATGAAAACATTAGTAGATTACCTCTTCAATCACAGCTCCTGACTGTCGTCGTCACGAACACTTAGTTCATCAGCTGAGCCAGAGACCAAACATGTATTTCCAGAGAACGGCTCGAGCCCATGCAGGTGATGCTGGTGTCGGCCCCGGGCTTGGGGCCCATAGATGTGATGCTGGCGTTGGCCCCGGGCTTCACGCCTGGTGCGCTTTGTCATTACCAGGCAGCCGAATCCGGCTACAACACTAGCCGCAGGCTGGGTGGCCGTGGAAGGCATTCGTCGCCCGACGCAAAAACACTGGGCTCATTACAGCGCGACACAAGGGCACTCGGAACCGTTGCGCCTCGTGGTGTACGGTACAATGCGTGAACACATTCCGGAGGGGAGGAAAGTGATAGAGAAACGAACGATATTAGGCACCATGATTTATGGTACTTTGCAAGGTTGCAACATTTTGCCTATCGACGGATTCGCTCAGCGAAGTGTCCTCCAGATTTGTTGGCAGGAACGTTAACACCGGCCCCACTGTTGATAATTGAAAAAAAACAGCAGTCTTAGAGCTATAAATCAAAGCCACGGCATTTTGCGACTGCTTCAAACTTTCCGTGTCGCCAGGAATGCCTGATGCCGTCCAGCTGTACACTGAGATTGTTGGATTACACCAGACTCATTCATGCATGCTTGCATATCAGCGCGGGCGGAGGAAAGGCCGACACGCTGTTCTGCAAATGTGCATTGAGCCAAACGTGGACGGAGCTTGGCAATTCCAGGTGGCCCCACAAAAGGATGGTGGAGTCTCATTTGGCCAGGGGGAAGGAGGTGGCAAGCTCGTTTTGAAGTCAATATTTGTCATATGCAACGCAACAGGTTAATGATAAGATTCACTTTTTGTGTGTGGGGGGGGGGGGGGAGAGAGCGAGCGAACTGCCTATTGTACCGCCCCTGGCCTAGCATGCAGGGAAAACAAAAGTAGAAATTGAGAATGTGGCGAGACGTGTGCACATTTTCTACATGGATTCATGAAACTCCTTTCATGAGTTTCATGCTTTTCTTGAGCAGGTTCGTAGCATTTCTTGCTGGACACTACTGCGCTGTTTTTTTTTCTGTAGTTTCGCCACACCAAGTTTTTCGTGGCAATCAGCGATTGTTGACACTAAATTGGAGATGCTAGCTTCTGTCGAGCGGTTCCCATGCAAGCTGCATCAGGCATGTTTGAGTCCACGCATTCTATCGATTTACAAGACGCAGTGTTAAATATCAAACTGTCGGCATTATTCAACGTATCTCCCACGGCATAATGAAAAACTAGCAAAGTGATCACAGATTCACTACAAATATTTTCAGGTGGCTAGTTGTAGTGTTCATTTGAAGGTTTATTTTAGTGTATTTTAGTTTAGAGGTCGTTTTGAGGCGCGAAACACTTTGTCGTGCGTTTGGTTAATCTCGTTGGACTTTAAGCGTTTCACTTTCGTTTTGCAGCTTAATCCAAACATTTTGAGAGAATCACTCCTGTGAGCAAATTTCATGCATTGACCTAACCAAAAACAGAATCCAAAGGACGGTGCCTAAGCCGACACTTCCAAATTGAAATTTAAGGCGCAATAAACTGCGAAGTTGTAAGCGACGAGACACGCCAACTGCCACCACACAGCGACCAGTCGCTACCGGGAAACATCTGGCTGCGAACTGCAGCCTCCTGAAGCGAGAGGAAACTCGTGCGGTGGCTTTCGGACCTGATCGGACCTGGTTGGACCAGCGTGTTCGGTGGTCACAAGGTGGCAAATGTAAAGACCAAGAGCCCAGCGACGGCCGACGAACTTCGTGACCGATCTTTGGGCCTTGCGTATCCGGCTTCCAATAGACTTGTCTCACTGTGAAATGAAAATTTTAACATGCATATTCCTTAAAATAAAAGCATAATCGTCACACGTACATTGATGTTGATTTCAGCATTTCATCTATTGGTATTTTTATATGACTTCAACTCTTTGAAGATACATTTTATATAGTTCCATAATAGCATGCGCGCGGGTTGTTGAAAATAGCATGTCAGATATTGGTTAATAGCTCAAGCATATAATCGACAAACATTTTTCAATTGCGAGCTTTGGAACTTCTATCAAAACAAGTCGTGTTTTAATTTAATTCACCACATATCGAATAGGATATGATTGAGGCCAGGTTATGATAGTCCAAGCTTCATTTCACTTCACTTCACAAAAAAATCCTGGGTGCACTATTGTGTTTAAACATCAGTGCGTGAATGCTAAAAGATAGAGTTTCAGGTAAAATATGTGGGGGGAGAATGCAACGCGATAATTGCAAGTACTAAAATAACGAGGTTTTGGGATTTTAGCAATGAGTTTGTTTTCGTAATTATTTCGTTATTTTTCAGAATTCGCTCCTCAGGGAAAAGTCTATGCCGAATGTGAAATTCTGGAAACCTCAAGAGGTACAAATAGTTCAAGTCATTTTGTAGGTATGTTTGATTGTGCAGAAATTACAGGAATTTGTAAAATTGCAGGAATTTCACTGAAAGGTTGATTGGTTGGTTATTGGTTATGTAGCGTCGCCAATCTCTCACGCCGATTGGTCGCGGGCGAAGAGTAGCGACAGGCGAGACTCGAACCCACAACCTTTCGATTGTAAGACGAGCAACTTACCCCTAGGCTACTTGTCCCCTCACCGAAGGGCTGACATTCCTGCAACTTTGACATTAGGATAATAGTCAGCTCGTGCTTTGAGAGCGAGTAGTCTTGAAAGACTATGTAGTTGGAAAAACATGCATCAACGATTATAATTGCACCGCAAGCTATGATCTTTCAAATGCATGCGACCTCAATTGAACACAACTGCGGAACTGCATTATATGCAAGAATCATGCATTACCAGAACTGTCTCTTGACCGGTGCATGCAGTACATTCGGTGCACACAGTACACAGTGAATGCAACGCAGTGCACTGGGCTTAGTCATTGCAGGGCCCGGCGATTCGGTCCAAATATTTCAGACATTTACCACCGTCTGCCCTGCCCCGCCGCAGTGACGCAGCCCCACAGCTGGAGCACAGCCGGCGGAATCAGCGCGGCCGACTGGTGGTGCCAATCGGCGCGGCCGACTGGTGGTGCCAATCGGCGCGGCCGACTGGTGGTGCCAATCGGCGCGGCCGACTGGTGGTGCCAATCGGCGCGGCCGACTGGTGGTGCCAATCGGCGCGGCCGACTGGTGGTGCCAATCGGCGCGGCCGACTTGTGCCAATCGGCGCGGCCGACTGGTGGTGCCAATCGGCGCGGCGACTGGGTGCCAATCGGCGCAGCCGACTGGTGGTGCCAATCGGCGCGGCCGACTGGTGGTGCCAATCGGCGCGGCCGACTGGTGGTGCCAATCGGCGCGGCCGACTGGTGGTGCCAATCGGCGCGGCCGACTGGTGGTGCCAATCGGCGCGGCCGACTGGTGGTGCCAATCGGCGCGGCCGACTGGTGGTGCCAATCGGCGCGGCCGACTGTTGGTGCCAATCGGCGCGGCCGACTGGTGGTGCCAATCGGCGCGGCCGACTGGTGGTGCCAATCGGCGCGGCCGACTGGTGGTGCCAATCGGCGCGGCAGACTGGTGGTGCCAATCGGCGCGGCCGACTGGTGGTGCCAATCGGCGCAGCCCGGAGGTCTGCCAGTTACAGCCGCCAAGGCACACTGCCCCGTCGCGCCGGTGTTCAGCAGAACTGCCTCACTGCTTACGCTGAGCGAGGCGAATCGTTCATAGGAGACGAGGCGGAGCGCTCTCCCCAACTCAAGGAAGTATTAGCGTAGGCTGTATAACGCTGTAAGACATAAAAACTGCTTGATGTGGCCATTGCTTTCCCTTCCAGTTTTGTTTCGACGCCATTTTCACACATCTCAATACGCTTCCACCAGTTCTACCTGTCGTCTTAGCAGCGGTGAGGTGCAGCCCTGGCTCGATATGGCCCGGCCGAATCCTCTCGAGATGGACCGAGCTTGACGTCACTATTCAGCGTCTAACGCCGGCTGGTCAGCCGGGCGCCGCGCGGCTCTATGCTATAACATTAATACAATAGTGTAATATTAATAGCACCCCTGTCGCAAAAATGCCACAGGGGTGCTTGACACACACTGCACAGTGTGGTCCAACTCGGTCAGTGGACCGCCACAGCCACAGCCAGTGGACAGCCACAGTGACCACAGTGGACCGAGTGATCCGGCACAGGCCAGCCACGTGCTTGGGATACTCAGCTCACTTCGTCCTCGGCCAGTGGCGCGGTGCCAGTACCAGGGCCTCGGTGAGTTACTGGCGCTGCTGGTAAGGAGCCGACTGTTACTGCCGGCAGACCACGCCGGCGGCCACTGCATGATGGCCACCGCCACCCGACAACCGCCGCCCGACAACCGCCGCCCGACAACCGCCGCCCGACAACCGCCGCCCGACAACCGCCGCCCGACAACCGCCGCCCGACAACCGCCGCCCGACAACCGCCGCCCGACAACCGCCGCCCGACAACCGCCGCCCGACAACCGCCGCCCGACAACCGCCGCCCGACAACCGCCGCCCGACAACCGCCGCCCGACAACCGCCGCCTGACAACCGCCGCCTGACAACGGCCATCTGATGATCACCGCCTGGCGACCACTGCCTAATGACCACCCCATTACTGGAAGGGAGGGGGTGCGGAATCCGCCCAAGATCTTGGCTCCTATTAAAGCTAAAGCTACTGAAATTTTCAGGGAAGATGGACATGGTGGTGAACTGTAGTCTGCACAAAGTTCATGATCTTGTATGAATATCTTAAAGGTCAAATGAGGTTACATGTTATATATTTTGCTTGTTTTGCGTGGATTGGCTTGACAACTCTATGGATCGCGGCCAGGCGCCATCGGATTCACAAAAAAAGGCTGAAGTACTTGAATGAAATATAGAAATGTTTTTGTTCACAATGACAATGGTTTTCAGGATGTGTGGAGTGTAATATGCGAAGTAGCATGAATCTCATGACAGTCATTTGTATTTGTGACAACCTTCCAGTTGACCAAGCTTGGTTCCATTGACCGGTCATGAACGTGACCTGACTCGACCTCGGCGACTTACTAAGACTGAAATTGTAAGGCGCAACAATATGCATAAAACAAGTTGCTAGTATTTTCAAGAACACCTTCCATTTGTCGATACATAGGAAGCGCATCAATGCCGATCTTTGTTGTCTGGCGCTGCGAAATGTTTCGACTGACGACCTCTAACTCGATAAATGTTCGCCCCACTTTAGTTTGTCTTGCTTAAGTGACGCACTGGACATTTTGAGGTAGGTACACAAAAGGTAGCGCATCGAGCAGCACAATCGAGATATTTACGAAAAATTGGAGGGACGGGCGATTTCGTATTGTATTGTATTGTATGTATTGTGGGTCAACGTACAAAGAAGGCATAGGAAGTATAAATTGGTTATAATTTTTAACCAAACTGGTGCCTGACATTTTTGTTCCCTGAATATTTCGCAGGTGTTAGATCACAAGTTCAGTCGATGAAGCTTCCCGCAAATAATTGAAGTTGAAACTTTCAAAAGGAAAAAGGACAATGCAAATTAACCTACAAATTATTGGAGAAAATAACAGGAATCCGAATATAAGAAAAACGGGAAGACGTAGTAGAATATATACAAGCTTCATTAGCGAAAAGGAAATTAATCGGAAAAAGGTCAGAACTACTTTCCGACACCCATGGCGTTAATGTGCAGGCTATATAAGTTAATTTAAAAATGTACCTCGAGGAAACCGTGTAATCCTGCAGAAAGAATCATGTGTGTCAATATGATTAGTGGTTCGCGCAAATCTATGGAATTTAAGGTAATCCCGACGAGTTAATTTTGTTCGTTCCTAAACGGTTTCAGCTCTGCGGTTTAATTCTGCTCCTCGTCGAAGCACCGAAGGCTTGCGCAAATTATATACTGCTCGTGGTATGATAATTGTGGTAAAGAGGTTCAGTTCCACAAGAAAAAAGGAAAATTATTCCCAGAGAAATGTCATTCACAACGCCTAAGTGCTCTGAGTAGATTTCGATGAAAGCACATTTTTTAGTTAGCGCTTAGCAGCAGGGCAGCAGACAAGCGCACCCACGATGTAATGTTGCTCACAATGCGATTCATATCAGTGTAATAACTGAACAACTAACAATGTGCCTGCGTAAAAAGCTGGATGACATGAGCGCAGTGCAACCGTGGTAGCAGGCTCCAACATGCACCGCAGCGCCATGGTGCAACAGTCAAGTGTGGCGCAACATTGGTGCGTGGTGCAACAGTAGTATATGGTGGAACAGCAATGCGTTGTGCAACAGTAGTGCGGGGTGCAACAGTAGTGCCGAGGTGCAACAGTAGTGCCGAGGTGCAACAGTAGTTTGTAGTGCAACTGTAGTGTGCAGTGCAACAGTAGCACGTGGTGCAACAGTAGTACGCGGTGCAAGAGTAGTTTGTAGTGCAACTGTAGTACGCAGCGCAAGAGTAGTTCGTTATTTGGGCTTTCGGGCGCTTCGACTGCTCTGGTCACATTGCGCAGCGCAAGAGTAGTTCGCAGTTCAACAATAGTGTTCAGTGCAACAGTAGCACGTGGTGCAACAGTAGTGTCATGGTGCAACAATAGTGCGTGATCCAGCCAGTGTCGCAATGTGACGGTGAAGCAGTGCTATCCGGCTCGGCAGCACGGCGCAGTCGGAGGGCGTCACGGAGCCGACACCGCCGCGAGTGCAGGACATGGCTGTCGGCCAGAGCAGCGGCGACGGCGCAAACTGCTCTTCCGTGGTGAGCAACGGCGGAGAGACACCATATGGCCTACTCTGCAGGAAGTCTCTTTGGATGAAGCTGCACAGAGTGGCATACAGAGCACGTAGAGGAGGCACTGACGTAGTGTCATGGTGGGGGGGGGCATGGCTACTGTGTTTACAGACACAGTAGCCATGCCTCCCCCCCCCCACCCTCGAACTCAAAATATATAAGACGAGTCCCTGGTTGCAACTGTGGCGGCTTAGTAATGCTCGAAAACACCAGTACAAACCAGACACTGAAGCGCTTTACCCCGTGCTAAATACGGTACATATCAAGATCAGCACTTATCCCCAAACAAAGTGAGTGGGATGAACTTAAGGAATGGTTTGGTTTTCCAGGGATATATGACGTCTGGGTTGACTCAATCAATCAAATGTTTGCCCCCACATGAGACTACAAATCTACAGCAGCTTCTGCATTAACTGATGCACGCCGCGGCCAGCCAACATGGTCAGGCTCGGTCTGCCGTTTCAACTAATGTAATCGGATTTCAGAGGGCAGATTTAGAGTTTAGCACGCATAGCACAGGACGAGACCGCTGCACTTTCCGTGCTACTAAAGCACGGAAGGCTGCTAAGACAGTCACCTCGGAATCTCGTTAGCCATTGTGGTGCATATGGCCATTCGAGTTCGCACTGGTGTCGTGTCGTACATTTATGTCCGGGGGTGTCTATGCCCAAAAGTTGAACGGCAAACTGGTCATCGGATTTGCTTATGTGTACAAATATAAGGAACATATTTTGGACAGACAGGCCTGGACAGCCATCATTATTATCATGCTTAGAAACTTAAACCAAAACAAAACAAATGGTGGAGATCTAGTCCTTGGGCCCACTTTTACACCAGCAGAAATTTGAAAAGACTTGATTATTGAATAGAGCCTAACCTCATTGAAATACTAATCCGGGTGAATCAATGCTACAATGATTAGCTGGAGAGGTTGTTTCTACGGCATAGTGGAAATAGCGGTGTGAAGAGTTGAACGACTAAAAATGGTTCCACAAGACGAAAACTTCCCAGAAAACCCACCATTGAAATTTGATTACAAAGCCCATATGGCGAACCCCAATCAAACGGATTGCATAAGGACAACTTGAAACGTAGTCACAACCTGTTGAGCCTATTATTTGACATGTGCGCCGTGGGAAAACTCTTACAATGTGCCGTGTCGTTGCAAGTATCTTTCAATGAACTGAGGCACACTAAGATGATGGAACAATAATTCCAACTACGCAATGGCGATATTTCCAGAGACTACAAGCCTCCAAAACAATATAGGAGGCCTCGATGTGAGCCTCTGTCACATCGAGGGTACCGAGACATCTCGAGGGGGTCTCGAGACAACTCCTGTAAACCTGAGGGTCTCGAGACACCTCCCCCGCGCTTGTAGAACTCCCGATGAAGACGATTTGTGCGAAAATGCAGGCTTCAGCGCCAAAGGTACACAGCTCCAATATGCAGTCTGAAGCCTGCAACTACTTGTGCTAAAAAGCAATATAACTCGCACCCGAACCTTTTGCAAGGCTAATACTATGGAACAGGAATATGTATCAAGTTAGGCATTTAATGTACTATGCAATGCAGGTATGGGTCGGAAGTAATGCACTTACATTTCTAGCATGAAGTCTAAGCAGTTACGCTATCGAACTCGCGTCAATATATTGTGCAAATTATTCAGTGCTTAATTTCCCAGCCTACTCCAATCTACCGCGTTTTGCTACCCATGCTCAGCTACTATGAGAGGCGCTTCGCGGATCATTTACAGCTAACTCAATTCAGTGACTGAGTGATGCCTCTAAATACTGGCGATTGGCGAACGTTTGCAACAAGCTGGACCAGGTGCACCAGTATGTATGGCCGTGTTGGGTGCGCTAGCATTTATTGGCCGGACCAGGTGCACCAGTATGTATGGCCGTGTTGGGTGCGCTAGCATTTATTGGCCGGACCAGGCGCACCAGTATGTATGGCCGTGTTGGGTGCGCTAACATTTATTGGCCGGACCAGGTGCACCAGTATGTATGGCCGTGTTGGGTGCGCTAGCATTTATTGGCCGGACCAGGTGCACCAGTATGTATGGCCGTGTTGGGTGCGCTAACATTTATTGGCCGGACCAGGTGCACCAGTATGTATGGCCGTGTTGGGTGCGCTAGCATTTATTGGCCGGACCAGGCGCACCAGTATGTATGGCCGTGTTGGGTGCGCTAACATTTATCGGCCGGACCAGGTGCACCAGTGTGTATGGTCAGTGTTGGGTGCGCTAACATTTATTGGCCGGACCAGGCGCACCAGTATGTATGGCCGTGTTGGGTGCGCTACCATTATTATGGCCGGACCAGGCGCACCAGTATGTATGGCCGTGTTGGGTGCACTAACATTTATCGGCCGGACCAGGCGCACCAGTATGTATGGCCGTGTTGGGTGCGCTAACATTTATTGGCCGGACCAGGTGCACCAGTATGTAAGGCCGTGTTGGGTGCGCTAGCATTTATTGGCCGGACCAGGTACACCAGTGTGTATGGTCAGGTTGCGTGCACGAGCATTTATCGGCCGGGTCAGGTGCACCAGCATTTATCCGTATCACTTCACGCGATGCCAAACACCAGCTTCATTCGAACATAATGCGATGTGAAACATGTTGAACATGTGGAGCATGTCTAACATGTGGGCGCGATAAACAGGCGCCCACATGCCCTTCACCTTGGACATGCCACACAGGCCAGAGCTCCCCGAGGCATCCGCGTCGGCATCCACTAATGGCGCGACGCGTACCCAACAGGATGAGAATAGCAACATTCTTGTGCCAATTGTGCGGAGGCGAGGCCAGGCGGCCCCGTTGGAACCGCGCCAGGCCGACTGGCACCCTGTCGGAAAGGCTCGCGCTCGGTCGGAAAGGAAAGGCGGGCCATCGGTCGGCGAGGAGTCCGTCAATTGCGACTCGCGACAGACTAACCCCATCGCTCGTTGCCGACGTGGTCGTGGCCAGGTCAGCCCCAGCCAGCGTCGGTCGCCGGCAGGGCCGGTCCACTCACCGCGTGCCGGTCGGCGGTCGGTGGTCGGTGGTCGGCGGTCGGCGGTCGGTGGTCGGTGGTCGGTGGTCGGCGGTCGGCGGTCGGTGGTCGGTCGGTGGTCGGCGGTCGGCGGTCGGCGGTCGGTGGTCGGCGGGAGTCGGAAGCGGGCTGGCGGACGCACGCGGAGTCGTCTTGGACGGCGCGGGCGCAGTCGCAGGCTGAGTGGTCCACGGGACGACTTTTGGCCGGCACCTTCCCACACAGTGTCCCGCCACCGACTGGTGGCAGCCCCGCTCCTGCCGGCCGTCGCGCCACAGGCACCGTGACGTCACTGCATCAACAAGGTCAGCCGACAGCCTCGCGGTCAGCCTCGCCTGTGGCCGCGGGCTCCTGTCGGAGCGGCTGTCCAGGGGTCCGGCCCAGCAGCTGTGTGGAGGCTCTGCACCGTAGTCTTGCGCGCAGCGCCATATCGCTTCACACTCCCTGCCACATTTGCATATCGTATCACATATACATATGTTATGTATAGATAAATAACATACCTAAATCGCATATACTGGTGTCATGGACATATAGCATCCATTTGATTTATGCATTACCATATTTATGATACAAGCATGAATCTGTCGCATACAATCATAGATATCACGTGTCATGCGCTATCACAAATGCACAACTATATGCATGAGCAAGAGCCCGTTGTCTTCGCCAGCCCACTTAAGTTGAGCCTAGTTAAGAACCAAAACAACGTGCCATGCAACAGCAACATATGGGTATTGTTAGGGGCAACGCCAACATGTTTTCCACGGGAGGAGGGGAGCCTTAAATGATACCTCCTGGACTTAAAGTTGGAGGGACGCCTTCTGGGCAGAAAGGGGACACCTTATCGAATTAGGAAGTGTAATTATGAGTTCGGAAGCAGCAAAGAAACAGCAATGACGGATAGCAATAAGTGGGCAGCCTGGCTCCGTGTTTATTCCTTATTTCGCGGCTCCTGAACTTCCGAAATATCGATACCCATTCTCGGTGGTACATATGTGGTACAACATATATAAGATCGCTAGCAAGCCGGCTTCACAAGAGGCGTCGCTACTACGACAGGGATGCCGACAGATGATGGATATGGGCGCTTGTCAACTGTAATCTTCTTGAGTCTTCTCACTTCAAGTGGTCCTTCTTGGGGCCTCGTCTCTCGCCCTGATGCCTTCTTTTTCCAATCATGGGCCTTGTTTACTGTCTTAGCGGGTCTCGTCCCATTTATGAAGAACTCTGCCGTTTTCGGAGCCTCTTCTTGCGTCCTCTTCTTCTTGGCAAGGGCACAGCCAGGATTTTCTAGATGGTGATCCCGCTTGAAAAAAAAATTATCATAAAGCAGAGACTGCTTGCAACGCGCAGAGCGCACCAAAAATGTAATTGGTGTTTATTGAGTTCCAGGACATTCTAGCCATTTTTATTTCCTTCATGGGAGGATTTGTCATAGGAAGGTATGTATTTGTGCTGTGGCCAAGGATTTTTGGTATCCATTGAATGGAACTGGACGTTTTCTTCAATGTGGGGTAGGAGTGCAAGCAGAGACGTGAAATTCTGGGAAAACACAATGGGAGACAATGCACGATGGCAATGGAAGCACTGAAATCGACTGGGGCCACCACCCATTTAAGATTAAAATCATTGGGGGACTAGCCAACATCGGGAGAACCACGCCCCCATCAAATGTAAGCAAATCGACACTCATGAGAACAGTAACCGTCCAAAAGATTCTGAGGAAAGAAGGGCCATTTTGAAGTGAATTTTTCCATGAAATGCCCATTGTATTAAACTTGTCCAAAATTGGTGGAGCGGGTCGCTGCCCCCTCTGCGCCACCATCCCCTGCAGCTTCGGACGCTCATGATTTTGGGGCTAATATTGATTTTCACGGCCGTTCTTTCCAATCGATGCTACGAGTCTTGCATTAAGTTTTCGCGAGAGTTGAGGACAAAGTTGAAGGCCTCCGGCCTCCTTTACCTCTAGTTCGTATGACTGCGATCCTCCATTCAGCTCTCAACTTTGATGTCTGAATGTCATTTCAGCATTGCTACGACAGGACTGCGACTACAATAACAACGAACAACGCTTCCGCCACAACACGACAGCGACGCGGCGTTCCTCTCGCACCAAAAAGTCGACTGAATTAACTTCGTCATGATACGACTGCGACCGCAACAGCTGTGACGCGACATTGCTGCCACGCGACAAAAGTGCGACTACAACTGCGACGCGACATTGCTGCCACGCGACAAAAGTGCGACTACAACTGCGACGCGACATTGCTGCCGCGCGACAAAAGTGCGACTACAACTGCGACGCGACATTGCTGCCACGCGACAAAAGTGCGACTACAACTGCGACGCGACATTGCTGCCACGCGACAAAGTGCGACTACAACTGCGACGCGACATTGCTGCCACGCACAAAGTGCGACTACAACTGCGACGCGACATTGCTGCCACGCGACAAAAGTGCGACTACAACTGCGACGCGACATTGCTGCCACGCGACAAAAGTGCGACTACAACTGCGACGCGACATTGCTGCCACGCGACAAAAGTGCGACTACAACTGCGACGCGACATTGCTGCCACGCGACAAAGTGCGACTACAACTGTGACGCGACATTGCTGCCACGCGACAAAAGTGCGACTACAACTGCGACGCGACATTGCTGCCACGCGACAAAAGTGCGACTACAACTGCGACGCGACATTGCTGTTACGGCAGAAAACAAACTGCTGACTTTATCGTTATGTGGCATTTCCTCAAACCTGCGGTGTCTCGCTTGGAAAAAATACCGAAAACCTACGGATATTCCACGGCCTAAAGCCATTGAGTGTCCATCATATACGAGTGAAGTGAACGCTTGGTTCTCCACTTTTCGTTGTGGGCGGTTCGACTTTTCCCCCGATGAGTGGACACTTCTACTTTTCTACTGATTATTGGCCGATTTTACTGGATAGTGCATAAGGCAACGCATCCGAATAAAGCAATTTGGTGTGTGCCGTCCGCAACTCTGAGGAATGACGGTCAAACCAGATGCGTGCGTCTGACGTGTCTGAAACACTCAACACGGCAGCACCACTTCCTGACTCTAACTACAGCTAGTGAAAACTAGCTGACTCCCGTCGGGATATAGAAGAAAAGCTGCTGCCGTTGCGCAGCTTCGTGTTGACCCGCTTAGCGCGAAAGAACTCAACATGACGTCCTGAAATATTTTGCTGAAGTAATTTATAGGCAATTCAAGGTAACCCTTTGAAAGTTAACACACCTTGCAACAGTTGAACGTGCATTGTGCTAAAATATAAAGGTCACGCAGACAGTGTATTCTAAAATGGCTATTCTTGGTTTCTACCGGGGGCGCTTGTAGATCACACACTCAGACGCACAGACAGAAAGCAACCCAATTATGGACAGTAGATTCACACGACAGCTTGTGCTGCAGTGTGCATAGTGTCGGGACAGTTCGTGCGATAGTGTGTGTAGCGTCAGAAGTGCCATAGCCCGTACGACGGCGTGGGTAGTGTTGGTACAATCAGCGCGGCAATGCGGGTAGTGTTGGGAGGCCATGCGACAGTGTAGGTAGCTGTTTTGGCGGCCATGCGACAATATGGGTAGTGGCAGGATAGTCCGTGCGCCAGTGTGGATAGTGCCGGGGTAGCCCGTGCAATAGTGGGAGTGTCGGAAGTGCGACGGCGTATGGAGTGTCGGGATAGTCCGTGTGGCAATATGGATGGTGTTGGGGCTATCCACACGCATGCCCGTGTGGTACTACCCACACAGTCATGCGACAGTGTGGGTAGTGCCAGGACAGTCCGTGCGACAGTGTGGGTATTGCTGGGGCAGTCCGTGCGGCAATGTGGATAGTTTTGTGGCTGCCATGCGACAGTGTAGGCAATGCTTGTTTGGACGGCCCTGCGACAGTGTGGGCAGAATCTAGGAAGCCCGTGTGACGGTGTTGGCAGTGTTGGAGTAGTTCGCGCGTCAGCGTCAGTTGATCCGGGAGCGTTTCGTGCGCCAATTGCGTCCGGGTAGTCTCTTCAGTGGATTGACCTCCGGAGCCAATACCGCGCCGTGGTAAAGTGGTGACGTCATGCCAATCTTTACTGCCGGCCAATCGAGTCTGCCATGTATCGCAATGTGTGACGTCACGCGCTGCTGAATTGCGACAGCCACTACAGTAGTGCATCCGTTGTCAGCAGCTTCGACAGTTATGCAGACAACTGTAGCACCGTCTTAGGAACTGGCGCGGCATAGCTCACGGCGTGCCGCCAAGGCGATTTCTTCAACCTCTTACATGTGTTCCGATCATTATTGATTTTTACATCAACCCACTTATCCTTGATAGTTAGACATACGTATATACATGTATATATCTATATATATATATATATATATATATATATATATATATATATATATATATATATATATATATATATACCGCGATCCTCGTCGTATGCATTTATAAGCATCTTTTTCTTCTTGTGTACTTCTTCTTGCTCCATTCTATTCCTTTGTAAGCTCCTGTTGCTCGTTGAGTCTGAATGGCAAATGAACAAATGATTTCACTGGTCATATAATATTTTCAACATTTTGTTAGTTACTACTGACATTTTCAACAGCAGATACACAATTTCGTATCAATCGGATCAACGAGTAGGATTGGTTACATGCATATGGTTCAATTATTGCGTGCTAAGCCAGCAATATGCTCAACTCGAAGCGATTGATCAAAGTGACTTCATACGCAATTCGCGCACCCGTTTTGTGGCTGTCCGCCATCAAACTTCTTATTCAGTAAATGTTTGATCCCTGTGTTGACTGAAGCGGCGTGCTTGTAATCGGCTAGGAATAGGTAAAGGAATTCCCTAAGTTCCTCATCTGTGTCCTTGCAGGAACAATTGTTATTCAAACACCTGCCTGATAATTTGGAGTTCATTATGAATGGAATGTCACAAAATGCAGGTTTGAAAAGCACGACGGACATTGAACCGGGTTACTCTAGTCCTGTGCCTGCGAGGGAACTGGCTGTGACCGCTCAAGCAATTAATAATAAAATATTTGTATTCATATGCAAGGCATATAAATACAATGACACCCTCTTGTACACTATTTTGGTGATTGCCATCTGATATGTAAACATTTACGACAAAGAAAGCTGACTTGTTTTAAACCAATCTCATTAAAGAAATTGAACTCCAAGTTATTTTCCATTTTCTGTCCGAACTTCAACAGCAGTTCACTGTTTACGATTTCCACAAATATTGGGCATGGGTCAGTGAAGGATATTTTGGAGATAACTTACAGGACTATGAGATCCAGGGATACAATATGTTTTCGTGCAATAGGGGTCCAGCAATGAAGGGGGGTGGTGTAATGCTCTATGTGAATAGCTTATTCAGTTCTCAAAAAGTAGCAGGTGGGGATAAAAATGTGTCTGTGAAGTCCATTTGGCTTGATGTCACTGTGGGAAAAGGCAACAGCAATACTCTTAGGATAGGAGCTTTCACCGATCAGGAACCCCGCCACATTCTCAGCAACTGGAGCTTGACAAGGTGATTTGTGAGGAAATCAGTAGAAACTTTAAGAGGAAGTGCCTTATTCTCGGTGACTTTAATCTAAAAGGTTATGAAAATGCTGGTGTTGGCTCCCCATCATGCAAAATGTTCAGGAAATGCCTTGAAGAGGACCTGTTCTTACACCAGTTTGTATCGGAACCTACCAGGCATGGTTCATTCTGGACCTTGTATTCTCGGATTTAAGTGACTTGGTTCAAGACTTGACTGTAGGCGAAACTCTGGGTAAAGTGACCATAACATAGTTAGATTCAAGGCACATGTAGGGGAAATTATCAAGGATAATTTGGTAATGGTTCCAAATTTCAACAGAGCAGACTTTAACGGCATGAGAGCGGCTTTAAGTGCCATCAGATGGGAAGAAGAATTCTCCAATTTAAATGCCTGTGAAATGTGGAAAAGTTCAAATCTTACTTAAAGGAAACTCAGATTAGACATGTCCCCCAAAAGCAAAGACCAAAAGAAGGGTAGGAAAGCCAGCATGGCTTACACCAGACGATAAAAGCAATTAGGGCTAAGAAAACTGCATTTAGAGTTTTTAAAGAAGCCTCAAATGTCATTAATCTAAAGGCGTATCAAAAAGCTAGAGACACTGTGAAGCAAAAAACCAGAGCAGCAAAGCGAGCAAAGGAACTGGATTTAGCTAGAAACTGTAATGGGGACAGTAAAAATTCTTTAGTTTCTACAAGCTGAGTAAAGTTTCTAGCACAATTGGTCCACTGGAAGTAAACGGGACTACATTGGGTGAGGATAGTGAGATGGTTGAGGAGCGAGCAAGCAGTTCAAATCAGTGTTTACATTGGAAGATATGACCAATCTGCCGACCGTACACCATAGTTCAGTTACATGGGATCTGACAAATGATGTTGATTTCATTGGTAGTGATGTTGTTTACAATCATATCAGGAAAATAAAGCCAAATAAGGCCGCAGGACCTGATGATATTTATGCTAGGGTGTTGCGGGAAACTGAAAAGGAACTGGCATTTCCACTTAGTATAATATTTTGTAGATCAGTTTCACATAATGAAATTCCAACCGATTGGAAAAGGGCAAATGTAGTTCCTATTTTCAAGAAAGGAGAAAGAGGGAAAGTTGAAAACTATAGGCCAATAAGTCTCACATCCCTAGTCTGCAAGGTACTCGAATCAATTATCAAGGATAGAATAGTTAGTTATCTGGAAGGTAGCAGATTGATTCAAGATACTCAACATGGATTTAGAAAAGGACGATCGTGTCTCACAAACCTCTTGGACTTTTGAACTTCGCCACAGAACAATTTGATCAGGGAAATCAGGTTGATGTAGCATATCTTGACTTTAGTAAGGCCTTTGACAAGGTACCCCATAAACGGTTAATGATACAGCTTCAGTCCCATGGTATTGCAGGTAGCATCTTAAAATGGATAGAGTTGTGGCTTTCAGATAGACAGCAAAGAGTGATGCTAAATGGTACAAAGTCATCATGGCAAAATGTTCTTAGTGGAGTCCCCCAGGGGTCAGTACTAGGGCCATTACTGTTCATTATATTTGTAAATAACATTGAAAGTGGCCTAAGCAGTAAAGTTTGAAATTTGCAGATGATTTGAAGGTCTTTAGGGCAATAACAGGTCAGGATGAGCATATCTCGCTGCAAAAGACTTAGACGAACTTGTGAAGTGGTCCGAAGAATGGCAAATGAAATTTAACTTTGATAAGTGCAAAATCATGCATGTAGGTAAGCAGCATATGAAGGCTCCATACTTGATGGGTGGCCAAGTGCTATCAGTGACTCAACAGGAGAAGGATTTAGGTGTTATTCTAAACACAAAATTGGGGGCATCAGACGACCAAGGAAGCCAGGAAGAAGGCACTGAGAATGCTCGGGGCAATAAATAGGAATGTACATACAGAAGTAGGAAGTGATCAGGAAGCTTTACTGTGCATACGTCAGGCCACATTTGGAATACTGCATCCAAGCTTGGTCTCCTAGCTATGAAAAGATTGTTGGCTTTTAGAGAGACAAAAGAGGGCTACAAAATGGTTAATGGCAAAGCAACCTGGCATATGAGGAAAGATTGAAGAAATAATATGTTTCACTAGATATAGAAGGCGAGGGGATCCATCGAGGCTTAAATGTCAATGGTCGGAGAGGGGATACCTGGGAAATGTTGATTAACAAAAGAGCAAAGGGTCATAAATTCAAAATTAAAATAACCACAGCAGAACAAGGTAAGGCAAACTTTCTCACCAACAGGGAGTGGACACGGAACCAGCCCAGACATCGTCAGTAGCAGCACATGAACATCTTAAAAACAGCAAGACAACATAAGAATAGAGGGCTTGCTTTTCAGTATTACAGGGAGGGCTGATGGCAGATTGGTGGGCAACTGGTTCAGGTACAGAGTGCAACCAAGAAGGGCCCTTGTGGCTCAGAGTTGCACTAATCTTTTATGTCTTTATGTCTTTATGTCTTTATGCATCAACATATATATCTCGTAAAGATAAGGAAAACTTTCCGTAGTGTTGTAGGACTTCGCATCCACATCGCTCAAAATATTTTGATTAATATATAAACAAATGCTCTCATTGTGTACGCGGAACTCCCCTTCTGATTGCTATTTGTGCACACAGATGTGTCGCGATGGGCTCCCCCCCCACTCCGGGTCCTCTTCGTCAGTGCCTACATGAGCTACTTGTAGGGACGTTTAAACGGCTTTCAAGCTGGGGAAGGGGACAGGACTGCTGACGACAGGTCCAATCAGTGGAGGAATTCCGGACGCCCAAACCCAGAAAAACTATCTGGCGATTTGGTTATAAGAAATCGCACAAAACTGAATTTTCTAGAAATTCTCATGAATTGTATGGTACAAACATTACCTTCAGCCACCTGACAATCTCTTCAAAAGTTGTCATCTGATCAGCTTTTGAAATCAAACATATTTTTGGCACTCCCCCTTCTACCAACTGAGTTGGCCCAACACAAACCGAGCTTCTGGATCCGCCCTATGCTCCTGACCGATGCTCTCGCTGCAAGATGGGCTATGCGACCTGGGTGGGCAATATGGAGCTAGTGGCGACGCTGGACCATTGCGGGTTCATCGTGCCGCAACGCCGTGCGCGCGTCTGCGACTGCTGGCCGGCGGACCACCGGTGTCTGTCGCCTGCGACTGCTGGCCGGCGGACCACCACCGGTGTCTGTCGCCTGCGACTGCTGGCCGACGGGACACCACCGGTGTCTGTCGCCTGCGACTACTGGCCGACGGGCCACCACCGGTGTCTGTCGCCTGCGACTGCTGGCCGGCGGACCACCACCGGTGTCTGTCGCCTGCGACTGCTGGCCGGCGGGCCACCACCGGTGTCTGTCGCCTGCGACTGCTGGCCGGCGGGCCACCACCGGTGTCTGTCGCCTGCGACTGCTGGCCGGCGGGCCACCACCGGTGTCTGTCGCCTGCGACTGCTGGCCGGCGGGCCACCGGTGTCTGTCGCCTGCGACTGCTGGCCGGCGGACCACCACCGGTGTCTGTCGCCTGCGACTGCTGGCCGGCGGACCACCACCGGTGTCTGTCGCCTGCGACTGCTGGCCGACGGGCCACCACCGGTGTCTGTCGCCTGCACTGCTGGCCGGCGGGCCACCGGTGTCTGTCGCCTGCGACTGCTGGCCGGCGGGCCACCGGTGTCTGTCGCCTGCGACTGCTGGCCGGCGGACCACCACCGGTGTCTGTCGCCTGCGACTACTGGCCGGAGGGACACCACCGGTGTCTGTCGCCTGCGACTACTGGCCGGCGGACACCACCGGTGTCTGTCGCCTGCTACTGCTGGCCGACGGGCCACCGCCGTTGTCTGTCGCCTGCGACTGCTGGCCGGCGGACCACCACCGGTGTCTGTCGCCTGCGACTGCTGGCCGGCGGGCCACCGCCGTTGTCTGTCGCCTGCGACTGCTGGCCGGCGGACCACCACCGTGTCTGTCGCCTGCTACTACTGGCCGACGGGCCACCGCCGTTGTCTGTCGCCTGCGACTGCTGGCCGGCGGACCACCACCGGTGTCTGTCGCCTGCGACTGCTGGCCGGCGGGCCACCGGTGTCTGTCGCCTGCGACTACTGGCCGACGGGACACCACCGGTGTCTGTCGCCTGCGACTGGCCGACGGGCACCACCAGTGTCTGTCGCCTGCGACTGCTGGCCGGCGGACCACCATCGGTGTCTGTCGTCTGCGACTGCTGGCCGGCGGGCCACCGGTGTCTGTCGCCTGCGCGGCCATGACGAAAACCAACTTCTGCACTCTTGCTTTTGATATTCGTCAGCATATGTGACATCATGACACCGACTCTAAAGTGAAGTATGTGGAATTTTAATCGTATTTTCCCTTTATTATTTATTTTATTGAATACACATCACTTCATTACAGCCCACAGACCACCCAGTTTTTTTTTAAATCTTATATTTTGTTTTCTGATATAGCACGTTATTATCAAATTCCTAGAAAGTTTGTTGCAGCTCCGGACTTTTAAGCACGCAACTGCTGTTGCTTGCTTAAAAGCCCTGCCTTTCGCAGAAAGACATGGGAACCATACCTACCTGTATCCAACAAAAAATGATAATATCATTGCCTTCATGATATGCAGTTGGTGTCACAGATGACACGGATTTGCTTACCATTCTCCGTAATTGCCTGCTTAGGCTGTGTGTGCTTGCTTTGTTTGTGTGTGCAGCTGTGTGTTCTTCAAAGATCGTTAGTGCCACCAGATCTATGCCTTCTACATTGTGACTCTGACTGCGAACCATATCACAAGTCTGACGCAGATGTTTGGAGCGAGAATGTTCTGCCCAAGAAAGGCTGCAAGTTTCAATGGCTGCCTTCAACAATGCTGTAGCTGTGGCTGTAGCTGTGGCTTAAAGTCACCCCAGGTTTCAAGACCTGCCACCGATTACTACGGCCCGTATAAAACTTTGAAAGGAATGATCCAAGCCAGAATTCTGCTCCAACACATCCCCTTAAAGCCTACAACAGGGTGTAGTCTGTATGACCAAGGGCATAGTCCGACTATGATGGAGGGCATAGTCGGATAATTTTATCCAGGGAGCCTCAGCGATGGCAGGGGCACAGTAGTTAGTACGGGACCCACATGGTAAGTGCTGTCTTAATAATGTTGGGCACTAGCCCTCCCAAGGGCAGAGCAGACTTCCAGGGAATCCAAGCCCACAGTATTACACCCCTGATAATGATCTATGTTTTTCCTGACCATTAAATGCAATTATATTATCAAACGAAGCGTCTGCATAATGGGTAAGGAATCAGCTGACGGGCAACAATTTGCCCACGAGTGTGGAATTTATCCTTTGACTTGTGACATTGAATTGTAAATTCTTGGTGCGCCTGCCAAGACCTACGAACAAAATTGCATCCGCATTCTCTTTGTTCGCCGCCGCCCCACACCGGTGTCCAAACACATTCAGATTTGGATGAGAGATGACACCTCAGATGAAACAATTTTCGACTCTTTTCCCACTATTTTATCCATCATTTTCAACTCTTGACTTTAACAGAATGAAAACGGCTGGCCGATGAAGCACCAATTGATGATTTAATATAAAATGTCATGCATATCTAATCCCATACTACACCTTGGATTATAATATTCTGCATTGACACCATACACCAAACTGGTTTTGACACCCTACTCCAGCCCAGAAGCCAGTCTCAAAGGTATGGCAGAGGCGTTGACCAGAGCACCATGCTAGTACGTTGATACCAAGCTGCAAGGGACGAGTAGCCTATGGGTAAGTTGCCGTCTACAATCGATCGATATTTTCGCCGCACCAATCGGCGTGGGAGAGTTGCGCTGCTTACAAAACCAAACCAACCATACCAAGCTGCACTGTGGAAGGGTTTGATGATATTTTGTTGGGAACAGTTCTTTTGCTTTGGGGAAAATTCTGGAATTATTTGGACAAGATATAGCACTTTGGGCACGTCTTTTAAACCATCAATGAGCTTTGTGAAAATCGAAGCACAAAACAACAGCAGGAGTGTTGCAAAGCAAGATTCCCAAATTGGGCGCCTTGTTGTCATCTTTGAGGCAGTACTTCGACTACCTCAAACATCTGATTGAAAGCTGTGGCACATTCTTGTCTTGTTGTCTGGCCCATGTAAAAACAAAGTTCACTTTCATTCGTTTAACTATATTTACAGCAAAATGTACCTCAGGATCTTTTTGGATGCATTGCTCCAAATACACTATGGTCCCACTCCGTACTTCAGAGCATTCAAATGTGTCTTACTCTAATCATCCTGCTCACTCGGAAGCCGGCCCTCACCGTTCAGTTTCAGTTTGCAGTTAGCCCTAAATTAAGTTTGTCTCAGAGTTTCTCCAAACGATATGCCTAAATCTGTCCACTTTAATGCACTATTCCATATACCTAGGTAATATCAATGGACATTTTGAAGATGCATGCAGCCAGGTTCCAGACCTTATCCACGATGCCCACATCTTCCACAGATAGCAATAGATTAAACCAAACATAAACACCAAAGACTACAAAAAATGGCGCTCAGTCTATTTTGTTTCAGCAGGCAGTAAAATTTCCCGATAGATGACTATCAATCAGATTATGGCCCTTCACTGGCAAGTACAGAGCGTACAAACATTGCCGACAATTTCACGTGTTCGGTAAGCAGAAGAACAGAAGAAATAAGACATACATGACGCTATTGTGTCCATAATTGTGCCTCGGACCGTGTATCGACAGGCATGCCACCAAATGTAATAGAAAACTGCGGCCATAGAAAGCTTTTCTGGAGGATTTTCAGAAACGCATCAAGGTAAGTCCAACATTTTGGAAAATAAAATTTTCCTTATCGCAAGCGTGCCGCAAATGGTTGCAAAATGCTATAAAAAGTTATCTAGTGAGATTGGCTTACTAAGTAATTTTCTTCCATCTAAATGAGTGTTGACAAGAGATGGTTATCATCAGCTCAGTGCACACACAAAGGCTACAAATCTTGGAAATTGCCTGAACGTACGCAGCCGGTATCCTGCTAAGCACAGGGCTGGAATAATCCAGTCTTATGTTCGTCGTGGCCTTCAAGCCTGCGATACGAAGAATCTAATCGATAAGGAACTCAAACCTGCCAGGCAAGTGCCTGCGAACAACAATTGCCTCGGCAACGATACAGATGACAACATCGAGAAGGTTCTTCACATATTTATAGTCAAAGGAAAGTAGGCATACGGCCTCAGTCAACATCACGGGGAACATACTTAAATTGGATTTCATAACCAGATAGCTGACAGCCACAAAGCGAATAAGCGAAATGTGTATGAGGTGACGATCACCGATCGTCTTGAATTAAGTATATTTCCGACTTAGCACATAAGTGAACAATTGATATGTAGCCCACTCCATGCCTCGTTGATTTGTCAGATCTCAATGTGCACCTACTGTTCTTGAAAATGTCAGTAGGGAGTGACAAAACGCTGAAGATGAGATGACCCAGGGAAACTTTTCGGGAGTTACTATTCTGTCTCACCGACCAAACCAGCACTAAATATGGAACAGAACAAGAAGAATACTACAAATACAGATTACGCGATATATATATATATATATATATATATATATATATATATATATATAGTGTGTGTGTGTGTGTGTGTGTGTGCGTGTATGCATATAGTTTTCGGCTCAGTATGTAGTAGTAAAACTCAGGGATAGGAAAACCCAGGTCTCTTCGACATTCGAATTTGTATGTTATTGCAATAACGTACATCCAAAGCGCACCAGTCAGCCGAGCTGGCTTCAGATCGCGCCGGCAAATGCCACACAGCATGCTGATCGGGCACGTGGCCGGCAGGTCACGCCGCCGATACTCGGTCTCGAGTCCAGCTCCGCGGGAAGCTGCTCCGTGGGCAGCAGTTCCGTGTGCAGCAGCTCTGTTGGCAGCAGCTCCGCGGGCAGCAGCTCCGTGGAAGGCTCCGTGGGCAGCGTTCCGCAGCCTCTGTTGGCAGCAGCTCGTCGTGGGCAGCGCGTGGGGAGCAGCTCTGTTGGCGCAGCTCTCGGGCAGCACTCCGTGGGCAGCAGCGCCGTGGGCAGCAGTCGGGGGGCTCGTGGGTTCGCGGGAGCTGCTCCGTGGGCAGCGTGGCTCTGTTGGCAGCAGCTCCGGGGCAGCGCTCCGTGGGCGGCTGCTCCGCGGCAGCGCCTGGAAGCTTCGCGGGCAGCTGCTCCGTGGGCAGCAGTTCCGTGGGCAGCAGCTCTGTTGGCAGCAGCTCCGTGGGCAGAAACTCCGTGGAAATCTTCGCGGGCAGCAGCTCCGTGGGCAGCTGCTCCGTGGGCAGCAACTCCGTGGAAATCTTCGCGGGCAGCAGCTCCGCGGACAGCTGCTCCGTGGGCAGCAGCTCCGTGGGCAGCAGCTCCGTGGGTTGCAGCTCTGTGGGAAGCTACGTGAGCAGCCTGGACACGGCTGGAAAGTGTTATCAGAGATGTGTGTGTGTGTGTGTGTGTGTGTGTGTGTGTGTGTGTGTGTGTGTGTGTGTGTGTGTGTGTGTGTGTGTGTGTGTGTGTGTGTGTGTGTGTGTGTGTGTGTGTGTGTGTGTGTGTGTGTATGTGTTATCTGTTAGTGACTGGCTAGTGACCGGCAACGTTGAATGATCTTGGCCATCATCTGTCGAAATCTGGGTCGCGGGACACAGGGTCACCTGCCGCGCTTCTGTCGCACATGTCGCCTTGATAACGGGTCAGACATCTTCCGGCGCGGAGGTGCTGTGAACGAGACACGTGCACCTCTGATACGGTCACGCCACGACGTGTCATGACACCGAAGCTGCCGAGACATGCTGGGTAACCGGCACTGCCGTCAACGACGCCCTTGATAGCGCGCACCACACCTTCAGACAACATAAAGACATAAAAGATTTGTGCAACTATGAGCCACAAGGGCCCTTCTTGGTTGCACTCTGTACACTGAACCAGTTGCCCACCAAATCTGTCAATCAGCCCTTCCTGTAATACTGAAAAGCAAGCCCTCTATTCTTATAATGGTTGGCTATGCTGTTTTTAAAGGTGTTCAATGTGCTGCTACTGACAATGTTTTCTGGCAGCTGGTTCCAGTGTTCTACTGCCCTGTTGGTGAAGAAAGTCTCCCTTAACCTTGTTTTGCTGTGGTGAACTTAATTTTGAATTTATGACCTCTAATTGCATCATTTCTGTTCAATTCAAACATTACCCCAAGATATCCCCTCTCCAGACCATGGACAAATTTAAAGACCTCGATGAGATCTCCTCTCAGCCTTTTACATCTAAGTGAAAACATATTCAATTTCTTCAATCCTTCCTCACATGCCAGGTTGCTTATACCATTAACACCCACCGGCCCATTTTTGTGGCCATCTTTTGTACTCTCTCTAAAAGCCAACAATCTTTTTCATAGCTAGGAGACCAAGCTTGGATGCAGTATTCCAAATGTGGCCTGACATATGCACAGTAAAGCTTCCTGATGACTTCCTCACTTCTGTATGATACATTCCTATTCATTGCCCCCAGCATTCTCAGTGCCTTCTTTCTGGCTTCCTTGGTCTGTTCTGATGCCCCCAATTTTGTGTTTATAATAACACCTAAATCCTTCTCCTGTTGAGTCACTGATAACACTTGGCCACCCATCAAGTATGGAGCCTTCATATGCTGCTTACCAAATGCATGATTTCGCACTCATCAAAATTAAATTTCATTTGCCATTCTTCGGACCACTTCACAAGTTCGTCTAAGTCTTTTTGCAGCGAAATATGCTCATTCTGACCTTGTTATTGCCCTAAAGACCTTCAAATCATCCGCAAATTTCCAAACTTTACTGCTTAGGCCACTTTCAATGTTATTTACAAATATAATGAACAGTAGTGGCCCCAGTACTGACCCCTGGGGGACCCCACTGAGAACATTTTGCCATGATGACTTTGTACCATTGAGCATCACTCTTTGCTGTCTATCTGAAAGCCACATTACTCTATCCATTTTAAGATGCTACCTGCAATACCATGGGACTGAAGCTGTATCATTAACCGTTTATGGGGTACTTTGTCAAAGGCCTTACTAAAGTCAAGATATGCTACATCAACCTGAGTTCCCTGATCAAATTGTTCTGTGGCGAAGTTAAAAAAGTCCAAGAGATTTGTGGGACACGATCGTCCTTTTCTAAACCCATGTTCAATATCTTGAATCAATCTGTTACCTTCCAGATAACTAACTATTCTATCCTTGATAATTGATTCGAGTACCTTGCAGACTAGGCATGTGAGACTTACTGGCCTATAGTTTTCAACTTTCCCCCTTTCTCCTTTCTTGAAAATAGGAACTACATTTGCCCTTTTCCAATCGGTTGGAATTTCACTTTGTGAAACTGATCTACAAAATATTATACTAAGTGGAAATGCCAGTTACTTTTCAGTTTCCCGCAATACCCTAGTATAAACTTCATCAGGTCCTGCTGCCTTGTTTGGCTTTATTTTCCTGCTATGATTGTAAACAACATCACTATCAATGAAATCTACATCATTTATCAGATCACATGTCACTGAACTATGGTGTACGGTCGGGAGATTGGTCATATCTTCCAATGTAAACACTGATTTAAACTGCTTGCTCAGCTCCTCAACCATCTCACTATCCTCACCAAGTGTAGTCCCGTTTACTTCCAGTGGACCAATTGTGCTAGAAATTTTCTTCAGCTTGTAGAAACTAAAGAACTTTTTACTGTCCCCATTACAGTTTGTAGATAAATCCAGTTCTTTTGCTCGTTTTGCTGCTCTGGTTTTTTGCTTCAGAGTGTCTCTAGCTTTTCGATACGCCTTAAGATTAACGACATTTGAAGCTTCTTTAAACACTCTAAATGC